>JADRCD010168793.1:12243-34915 GCA_019843815.1 Montemys delectorum | reverse complement strand
TCCCTCTTCACCTAGGAGGAGGTTCTGCAGATCCACAGCCCTCTCTGCCCCTTCCCCTCAAGCAGAGAGCTTGCCTTCAGGGAGTTCTCCAACCCAGAGACTCAGGAGGGACAAGGGATTCACAGCCCACTGCACAAAGTTCTTACCTGAGGAGAGCTGAACTCTCAGAAGAGCTGACACAGGCTTATAGACCCACAGGAGGAACAAGCTCCAGCCAGAGAAAGTAAGAACATCTAACACTATAGATGAACAGATGGCGAAAGGAAAAAGCAAGAATCTTACCAACAGAAACCAAGACTACTTGACTCCATCAGAACCTAAGACTCCCACCACAGTAAGTCCTGGATATCCAAAAACACCAGAAAAGCAAGATTTGGATCTAAAATCATATCTCATGATGGTGATAGAGGAATTTAAGAAGAGCATGAATAACTCCCTTAAAGAAATACAGGAGAACACAGGTACAGCAAAACTCTCAATTACCATAGATGGAGAAACCAAAGTATTGTATGGCAAAACCAAATTTACACAATATAGTTCCATAAATCCAGCCCTTCAAAGGGTAATAAATGAAAAACATCAACACAAGGAGGGAAACTACATCCTAGAAAAAGCAAAAAAGTAATATTCCAACAAAATTAAAAGAAGATAGCCACATGAACAGATTTCCAACTCTAACACCATAAATAACAGGAAGCAACAATTACCTTTCCTTAATATCTATTAATATCAATGGACTCAATTTCCCAATAAAAAAACATAGACTATCAGACTGGGTACATAAACAGGACCCAACGTTTTGTTGCATACAGGAAATCCACTTGAGTGACAAAGACAGAATAAAAGGATGGAAAACAATTCTCCAAGCCAATGGTCCTAAGAAAAAAGCTGGAGTAGCCATTTTAATATTGAATAAAATCAACTTTCACCCTAAAAAGTGATCAAAAAAGATAAGGAGGGACACTTCATATTCCTCAAAGGTATGGTCTACCAAGAGGAACTTTCAATTCTAAACCTCTATGCTCCAAATGCAAGAGCATCTGCATTCATACAAGAAACTTTACTAAAGCTCAAAGTACACATTGTACCATACACAATAATAGTGGGAGATTTCAACACCCTACTCTCTGCAATGGACAGATCATGGAAACAGAAACTAAACAAAGACATGGTGAGACTAACAGAAGTTATGAAACAGATGGATTTAACAGATATCTATGGAATATTTTATCCTAAAACAAAAGGATATACCTTCTTCTCAGCACCTCATGGTACCTTCTTCAAAACTGATCATATAATTGGTCACAGATCAGGCCTCAAGAGATACAAGAAGATTGAAATAATTTCTTGCATCCTATCAGATCACCATGGTCTAAGGCTGTTCCTCAATAACAACATAAACAACAGAATGCCCACACCTAAGTGGAAGCTCAACAAAACTCTACTAAATGACAACTAGGTCAAGCAAGAAATAAAGAAACAAATTAAAGACTTTCTAGAGTTTAATGAGAATGAATCCAAAACATACTGAAACTTTGGGACACAATGAAAGCAGTCCTAAGAGGAAAACTCATAGCTTTAAGTGCCTCCAAAAAGAAATTGGAGATATCATATACCAGCAACTTGATAGCACATCTGAAACCTCTAGAACAAAAAGAAGCAAATTCACACAAGAGGAGTCAAAGGCAGGAAATAATCAAACTCAGGACTGAAATCAACCAAATAGAAACAAAAAGAACTATACAAAGAATCAACCAAACCAGGAACTGGTTCTTTGAGAAAATCAACAAAATAGATAAACCCTTAGCCAGATTAACTAGAGGGCACAGAGATAGTATCCTAATTAATGAAAAAGGAGACATAACAACAGACACTGAGGAAGTACAAAAAATCATGAGATCTTACTACAAAAACCTATACTCAAAAAAACTGGAAAACCTAGATGAATTGGACAATTTTCTAGACAGATACCAGGTACCAAAGTTAAATCAAGATCAGATGAACGATCTAAAGAGTCCCATATCTGCTAATGAAATAGAAACAGTCATTAATAGTCTCCCAACCAAAAAAAGCCCTGGACCAGAAGGGTTTAGTGTAGAGTTTTATCAAACATTCAAAGAAGACCTAATACCAATAATCCTTAAACTTTTCCACAAAATAGAAACAGAGGATACTCAACCCAATTTGTTCTATGAAGCCACAATTGCTCTTATACCTAAACCACATGAAAACCTAACAAAGAAAGAAAACTTCAGACAAATTTCCCTCAATAAGTATTGATGCAAAAATTCTCAATAAAATTCTTGCAACTGAATCCAACAACACATCAAAACGATCATCCAACATGATCAAGTAGGCTTCATCCCAGGAATGCAGGGATGGTTCAATATACGGAAATCCATCAACATAATTCACTATATAAACAAACTCAAAGAAAAAAAAAACATATGATCATCTCATTAGCTGCTGAGAAAGCATTTGACAAATCCAACATCCCTTCATGATAAAAGTCTTGGAAAGATCAGGAATTCAAGGCCCATACTTAAATATAGTAAAAGCAATATACAGCAAACCAGTAGCCAACATCAAACTAAATGGTGAGAAACTTGAAGCAATCCCACTAAAATTAGGGACTAGACAAGGCTTCCCACTCATTCCCTACCTGTTCAATATTGTACTCGAAGTCCTAGCCAGAGAAATTAGACAACAAAAGGAGATCAAAGGGATAGGAATTGGAAAGGAAGAAGTCAAATTATCATTATTTGCTGATGATATGATAGTATACTTAAGTGACCCCAAAAATTCCACCAGAGAGCTTCTAAAACTGATAAACAACTTCAGTAAAATAGCTGTTTATAAAATTAACTCAAGCAAATCAGAGGCCTTCCTCTACACAAAGGATAAAAAGGCTGAGAAAGAAATTAGGGAAACAACACCCTTCACAATAGTCACAAATAATATAAAATACCTTGGTGTAACTCTAACTAAACAAGTAAAAGATCTGTTTGTCAAAAACTTCAAGTCTCTGAAGAAGGATTTGAAAAAGATCTCAGAAGATGGAAAGATCTCTCATGCTTGTGGATTGGCAGGATTAATATAGTAAAAATGGCCATCATGTCAAAAGCAGTCTATAGATTCAATCCAATCCCCATCACAATTCCAACTGAATTCTTCACAGACTTGGAAAGAGCAATTTGCAAATTTGTCTGGAATAACAAAAAACCCAGGATATCCAAAACTATTCTTAACAATAAAGAAACCTCTGGTGGAATCAACATCCCAGACCTTAAGCTGTACCTCAAAGCAATTGTGATAAAAACTGCATGGTACAGTATCAGGCAGGTAGATCAATTGAATACAAATGAAGACCCAGAAATGAACTCACAAACCTATGACCACTTGCTCTTTGATAAAGGAGCTAAAATCATCCAGTGGAAAAAGACTGCATTTTCAACAAATGGTGCTGGTTCAACTGGCAGTTAGCATGTAGAAGAAGGCAAATTGATCCATTCTTATCTCCTTGTACAAAGCTCAAGTCCAAGTGGATCAAGGACCTCCACATAAAACCAGATACACTCAAACTAATAGGAAAAAAAAAGTGGGGAAGAGCCTTGAGCACATAGGCACAGGGGAAAATTTCTTGAACAGAACACCAATAGTTTATGCTCTAAGATCAAGAATGGACAAATGGGACCTCATAAAATCTCAAAGCTTCTGTAAGGCAAAAGACACTGTCAGTAGGACAAAACGGCAACCAACAACTTGGGAAAAGATCTTTACCAATTCTATATCTGATAGAGGGCTAACATCCAATATATACAAAAAACTCAAGCAGTTACACTCCAGAGAAACAAATAAGCCTATTAAAAAATGGGGCACAGAGCTAAACAAAGAATTCTCAATCGACGAATTCCAAATGGCTGAGAAGCAGCTAAAGAAATGTTCAACATGCTTAGTCATCAGGGAAATGCAAATCAAAATAACCCTTAGATTCCACCTCACACCAGTCAGAATGGCTAGGATAAAAAACTCAGGTGATAGTAGATGCTGGCAAGGTTGTGGAGAAAGAACATTCCTTCATTGCTGGTGGATTTGGAGCTGGTAGAACTACTCTGGAAATCAGTTTGGAGGTTCCTCAGAAAATTGGACATAGTTCTACCTGAGGACCCAGCTATACCACTCCTGGATATATAACCAGAAGATGCACCAACATGTAATAGGGCACATGCTCCACAATGTTCTTAGCAGCCTTATTTATAATAGCCAGAAAATGGAAACAACCCATATGTCTATCAACAGAGGAATGGATACAGAAATTGTGGTACATCTACACAATGGTGTACTACTCAGCTATTAAAATCAATGAATTTATGAAATTCTTGAGGAAATGAATGGAACTGGAGAATATTATCCTGAGTGAGGTAACACAATCACAAAAGAACACACATGGTATGCATTCTCTGATAAGTGGATATTAGCCTAGAAGATTGGAATACACAAAGTATAAGCCACAAACTATAGGAAACTGAAGAAGAAGGAAGCACAAAATGAAGATACTTCGTTCCTTCTTAAAAGGGGGCACAAAATACCCATGGAAAGATTCGTCGAGGCTGACTTTGGAGCATAGTTTAAAGGAAGGATAATTTAGAGACTGCTCTAACTAGGAATCCTATCCATATTCAGTCATCAAATCTAGGTACTATTGTGGATGCCAACAAGTGCTGGATGACAGGAGCCTGAGATAGCTGTCTCCTAAGAGGCTCTGCCAGAACACGACTAATACAGAAGTAGAGGCTCACAGCCAATCATTGGACTGAGTACAGGGTCCCAATGAAGGAGCTAGAGAAAGGATCCAAGGAGCTGAAAAGTTTGCAGCCCCTTATCATGAACAACAATATGAACTAACTAGTACTGTTGGAGCTCCCAGGGACTAAACTCCAACCAAAGAGTACACATGGGGGACTCATGGCTCCAGCAGCATGTGTATAGCAGAGGACAGCCAAGTGGGTCATCAACGGGTAGGGTAGAGAGGCCCTTGGCCCTGTGAAGGGTCTATGCCCCAGTGTAGGGGAATTCCAGGGCCAGGAAGTGGGAGAGGGTGGGGGTAGTGAGCAGTGGGAGGGGGGAGGGAACAAGGGATTGTTTTAGTTTTGTTTTTTTTTTTAATTTTTTTTATTTTTCTTATTTCCTTTTTCTTTTTTCTTTTGGAGGGAACCTGGGAAAGGAGATATTGTAAATAAAGAAAACATCTAATTAAAAAAAATAAAAAAAAACAGTTCTGTTAGCAAAAAAAAAAAAAAAAAAAAAAAAAAAAAAAAAAAAAAAAAAAAAAAAGGAAAAGGCTTTCCCATGATAAAGATCAGAATTATAACATAGGGCATTAGGACCCTTTATAGTCCTACTTTAGATGGCTTGAAAATAGAAGTCGAAAATTAAAAGATAAATGACTTAATTAAGATTGTCATAATGCTGATTATACTTAACATCTGTCTAGTAATTTATATTTTATCCTTAATATCCATAGGAATTTTTGTGCCAAATATAAAAAGCGGATTGATATTATACAAGCATTATAAAGTGTAGTAGGTGTTAACAAGAAGTATACGCAGACACAGACAGAATAATTTAGACAAGGACCTACCAAGTCACCACAGGATGAAATGGAAGAGAGGCAGCCCAAGATTCTTAGAAAAGCAAGCTTAGTTTATCCAGTTACCATACAAGAATTACCATCAGATGATAGGCACACCCAAGGTTATGAAGAAGTTAAATAGAATCCTTTAAACATATTACATTTGAGGAGATTCAAGGCAAGAATCATTTAATATGTTATGTAGTCAATGTATGTGAAACAGATATTAAATTCATAGGAGGCTTACCACAGAATTATACCATAAGCCTGGAAAGATTTGACAAAACCAATATTGGAAGCTAGTCCTCAGTTGCAATGGTGAGCGTGATGGAAAGGGGAAGCTAGGGTTATAGAACAATGACATAGGACTAACAGGATATTAACATTTGACAGGATCAGTTGTGAGGTGAGTGTCATTATGTTGAGTTACAAAAGCAGCTTGAATTTGATGATCACACCTTGGTACTATTTTGTTTAGAAGTTTTAAGTTCTTGGGACAGGTCAGAATCAGAAAGGACCTGAGTCATTTACTAGAATTATACAGGGCCAAAAAAGAAACAGTCACTGATTATTTGCAAAATTTGACTTCAAAAGTAATTAGAATAGTATCAGATTCATAAGTCAGACAAATATTTGTTGTGGCTTTTGAAAATGCTTCTTGCAAATGTAGAAAGGTGATTTGGCCTTTTTAAGTCAAGATAAACACCAATAAATGAATGGATTAGAAATACTTATAGTATTGGATCTCATGTTTATGATGCTACACTAAGGTAATTTCTAAAAGTTTTAAGAACAATCAACTTGTCAGACGTTTTAATTGTGGTAAGCAAAGTCATTTGAAAGGGAATTCAAGGCAAGTCATTCCTAGAAACAATTTTTTTTTCCCAAAGAAAATACAAAAAGAATGTCTTAACATTCTGGAATATTCAGAAGGTATGGCAAAGGCCAGTGTAGGAGTTTAAATATCTTTGGCCCTTGGAATGGCTGATTAGATGGTGTGACCTACTAGAGTAGGTGTGGCCTTGTTGGAGGAAATGTATCACTGTGGAGTTTGGCTTTGAGACCCTCCTCCTTCCTGCCTGGAAAACATTCTATGCTGGCTGCTTTTAAATCAAGATGTAGAACTCTCAAGCTACTTCAACAGCATGCTGCATGCAGGTTGCTATGCTTCCAGGTTATCATGCTGTGAAGATAATGGACTAAAACTCTGAAACTGTAAGCTAGCCCAATTAAATGTTTGCCTTTAAAAAAAAGGTTTCAATGCTAGAGCAATATTAAACATACTAAATGACAAACACTAGAGAATATACATATTTTAAAAAAGCATTAAAGCGTGTAAATTAATTTTTGAATTTTGTTAAAAGTCTATCAACATTTATTCTCTGGATGCTTGTTAATATTTCAGTTATCATAGTAATGCCTCAAATATGAAGAAAATATAAAATATATGACATAAAGACATCATTCTACATGACAACTTTTATTCCAATGTACATTCTAAGACAGCACTCTACAAATCACTTTATACATGTCTTTAATATTAGTGACCAATTGATTGTTCTTTAGAGAATTTCTTTCTGCTACAGCTTATCTGGGCAAAATAGATGTCTCTGATGTACAGATGAGTTGAAAAGTTCATGAAAGACCTGGAGCAATTGGTGACACAAATGTAAGAAATAGCATTTCATTAGCTGAGAGAAGATAGTCACCTTTTGTTGAAAAAATTAATGACACATCAGGAATAATATGTGTTAAACAAGAACTCTTTCTAATATTTCTTCTTATATACCAAAGTAGCTTTAAAAAGGCTCATATACATGTATATAGATACTTATGTATGGATATATGTGTGAATTATATATAAATACTTTATGAGTAGAGATAAGAGAATTTACTTTAAACATTATATAGATGTGTTTTAAATGATATATATTTTAATGTCTTATTAGTAGATTAATATATGTTAGTGTATATATGCACATATGGAGAAATTATCTTTATATCCTTACTGATGACATTTTTACTAGTGCCTAATATAAATAAGCGATAGGGTACTTTACAGGAATCTCTTAAACATTATTTAGGGATATATACTTCATATTTACCTTTAACTTAGTGTGTGACCTGCATGAATTAATCAGTACTTGGTCTAGAGTGTCTGATAGTGATGTAATGGCATTGTTATGCACAATGTGCGGGAATACATCTGACTGACTGAAATAAATAAAAGGACAACAACAATAGACAAGTTTTGTGCTAAGGGAGGCAAAGGTGTTGGTGAGATAAACTCCACACAAAGAAATACAATAAATGGATACTGAGCATGGGAGGGAGGTATGTATCCTCAGAGAGGAACATACCAAGTGATTTTCCAGGGCTAAATGATCAGCTCAGAAAACATGCAACCAATTAACACTGTACTAACTGAGTAGTACACTTATGTATTTAGGAATATAACACCAATTCCATTATAAAGAATCTAACCTGATGGGGTCTAGGAGTGTTCTTCAGTCGGCATAAGAAAGCTTCAGTGATATTTCATTCCTGTGGAAATGATGAGTGAAAACACTAAAAATACATTTAACCAACTACAAAACAACAAAACCTAAGCCCAGATAGCGAGCTCCATGTCCCTTTGCACATTATCCTGTAATCCTAAACCAATAAGCTAAATGAAAATCTGCCCATTCACAAGAACATCCTTTATGAGAACTGGAAAAATGTGACAATGTCTAGACAATCCTTAAGAAGAAAAGCAAATTTGCTTTTAAGTTGAAACAGGATCTCTTGTATCCCAGGCTAGACTTAAATTTTCAATGTCTCAGATGATAATCTTGAACTTTATTCTCCTATCTCCCACCCCCAACTGCTAGGGTTACTAGAATACTATGCATTCCTGGTGATTGAGACCACACACACACACACACACACACACACACACACACACACCACCCATTTTCACAGAATGAAACATTGTCTGTTTCCTTACCTCTCTTTTTCACTTTTTACCCCATCATAATTAAACACATAGTCCAGAATCTACTGAACAAACATATCTTTCAAAATAGCAAATATTCCATGAGAAACCAGAGCTGTGCAGGGGAATGTGCGAGAAATTGAAAGAAATCAAATATTTTGAATTTATCCCTGAAAATATGGATAAGGATATATTAACTCTCAAGGCAAAGTAGGTATGCAGATAGATATGAAGTCTACTAAATTATAGAACATGTACACATGAGAGACTCATCCACTTTTTACTGTCACGATGGAAGTAATTGACAATTGTGAAGACAGAGAACTCAAGAAGCAATATTCTGGATAAGACAGATGTACATGTCTAGTGACAGTGTTGATAATTCAGGAATCAATTATTCACTTTAGAATGGACAGCTAAAGTAATTTAGTAACTATCATAATTGCATTTGAAATACAATTACATTTTCATATAATTCATTGGAACAAGTATCATATGCTATTTTAGCACATCTCATAAGTCACGTTATTATGCTCACCAAAGTGTAGAACTATGTTTCCTGCTTAATCTCTTTAGCTGATATATAATAATTTGGATTAAATTTTGAAATAATTGCAAAAGCTAAGTTTTCAAGTGAATGCTTGGAAGGTGAAAATTGGTAGTTTCACACATCTCTAAGTACTGTGCCTTTGAAGGGGAAAAAGGACAGGAGACAGGTTCTTACAATTTGATTATGTATGCATTTATTACCTATCTTGTCTGCAGTTTTCCTTTGAAAACCCCACAGAAGTCTGTATAACTAAAAGGTTTTCCACTACACATAATTTTAAGGAGAACAAATAATATGCAATCATATACGATGTGAGAAAAATTATAACCATCTAATCTCCAGAGAGATCCACATTTAGATTTAATTTGCTCCAAGAAACCCTAGGATAGCCTTATTGTCAGAAGTGTTCTGAGGGTGAGAGTGTAGAAAATGGGATAGCTATCCAGCTTCAGTAGGGATCTAGCAGCACACATTTTATGCCCTCAACTGTATGGAGTTAGCTGGGTGTGGAGGCACAGAGCCACAAACACAGGTACTGTCTTCATTTTCCTGTTATATTTTATTTCCTGCTTTATCTTACTGAATGACTTTCTAGACATTTTCTGGCTTCCATTTTTGCAGAAATATTCATGGATATAAAAGGTGAGCCATTTGCAGGAAATCTAGTGTTTTAGAAAAGACTAAATTCTGTGTAAGGAAGAAGTATATAGAGAACTTGAAGTATAAAATATATGGTGGTCTGATGAAGATAAAGAGTCTAAGCTATTGATTACTGTGCCCTTCATTTTTACTTCTATAACATTGAAGAATTATTTTCATCTTCTCTGATTTTGTTGTCAGGCTTCTGAGAGTACTATGTTGAAAGACTAAAGCCTCTATGGAAAGTATGACCTGTGGGAGGAGTAGGTAGAAGATGGATCCTGATAGAGCTCCAGACCTGTGGTGTGTTGTAAGCTGAGACTCTTCTTTGGAGTTAATGTGATTCAGAAACACCTGTGTGATCTCTGTCTTTGATCTCCTCCTTCACTAATCTCTCACAAGATGTCTAAAACAGAGTGACTTCTTAGTACTTCATTGTCAACAATGTAAAAAACATTAGTGAGTCTTTTATATTCTAACATGATGTATTTTTTGAAATAAGAAGCTTCTGTTAATTTCCAACCAACAACTATCCAGAATAACTAATCACAATATATTAATTCTCTACTGTATGGTAGCCTCTATCTGAGACGCTGTAAAATAGTAATAAACCTTGATCTGGGACATGATGAACCTAAAACTCTAATGGATAATTATTAATAATTTAAACTGAATATCCAGGCATGGATTCACATTGTTTAAAAAGGGAGAAAAAGTACTTAACCAGAGTTAAGAAAATTATTTTGTACAACTACGATTAAATGTCTTTGGGTGTCTATAATCCATTGTGGGAATGTTTCTGCTCAGTGCAGTTCTAATCTTAGCCTGCAAGTACACACTATAACTACAAAGCATATAAAAAAAGTATATGAACTGAAGAGGACTTTCAGGAAGGAAGGGGGCATCCATGGTGGGGCACAATGAGAACCCAGACATATAGCTCAGGTAGTTAAAGTTACTGTTTGTATTGTAAAACAAATCAAGAAAGTAATAATGATAAGAACTCTGATTTCTTATTCCTGTGAAAATATCTTCTAAAATTGTTGTAGTTGGAAATGGTGCATATTTTTGACCACAGTTTCCTGTGATGAGAATTGTGCATACAGCTTGCATACTCACTCCCCTAGGAAGCCATTGTTCTAGGTGCTAAGTGTATATTTCTCTTATGAGGTCTCAGGGTTTTGATTCAAACTGCAGTTGCTTTAGCAGACTAACTCCTTGATGTAGTTACAGGGATAAAGCCCTCAGCTGTTAGAGACTGTGTCCTTTGGTGCCTTATCGTGTGACTCTCCACATGGACATGCCTATGTGCAACAAGTGGCAATGTGGAGGCCAACAAGAAAGTTTTTTTTTTATGCTTTTAACTCGATTGCCTTATATCGTACAAGTTTTCCTCAAAAGGACATCTCTTCACCATTTCCATTTGATATGGAAAGGTACATCGCACCAGCAACATCAGACTCTAGTAGAAACAAATATCAGTTTCCACTGAAAGTATCAGGAAGGGACCCAATGAACCAGGGATTATTAATACATGCTTGCATGGGTCTGTCATATGGAGTACCTGTGGAACATACATCAAAATTCTCTTCCTTCTCTTCCTTTAACATTTACTAAAACAAACACAAACATTCAGAAGGTAAAATACAGCAGCTTTCCATTGGTATTAAATTATTGAAGATGAAATGTTTATAGTAGGTATCTTTAGTACACCTTGGCCAGTGTAGCACCTGCATTACATTATTTTATTTTGCAAACCACATCAAAAGTATTCAGTGGGCAATTATGGCATTCAGGAGGAAGAGGAATAGGCTGTTAATTGAAAAACAGCTGTCAACAAAGTTAAAGAAATATCATGAAAGTTAAAACTGGTTGACCGATGAGTTAGACCACATAGTTGAGGGTTAGATTATAAAGGGGGATGTAGGCATTTCCATAGTAGGAATTCACTTTTTGGGTACATACATCAGGAGAATATGGAGTACAGAGTAGAGGAGCTGCGTGATAAGTCTACAGCTTGCCTATGTTGAAGCTAAGCATTGGCTCTTTCTGATACTCTTTCTCTCTAATCTTTCAACTCTCACTGAGATTCTTCTAATTTGACCATATTATGATTCATTCTGTTTTGCAACTGTGCAAATGAAGAATTAAATGCATTGTGAAAAGAATCTTTCTGCCACCACTAATACATCCATGGGGTCTTATTTATAGAGAATAAGCTAAAATCTGCTTCTCTAAGGATACTAACTTTTAATTGTAGGTTATGTGAGCAGCTAACCATCAAATGAGGGATAACATTTGTGAATCAATCGTGTTGAATAGCAATTTTCAAACAATAAATTTCTGTATATACTTATTAACAGTTAATATAATTCATATTCAGTTTGGAAATTTGCAGAATGAAAAAAATGAATATAAAAACAAATTTGGCATAATTCTTCATTAAAATAAGTTCATGTTCACTATATTTTAGATTCTTTATTATTAATAATTTTATATATATCTTTAAATTCTAAAACAAAATATTTTATGCTATTACTTTTTTGTGATAAACTATGTACTGTTGTCACAGATATTTACATTATATATTCTAGTAATCATCACATATTTTCCTATTCCTTTGTTTCTAATATTGTCTCCTGGTTTTACTCTTTCAAATTCAGATTCTGTTAGAACCTTTCCACACATATGTGCTCTGACATCAATGTGTACTTCTGTATAGGTCAGATTCAAACAGCTGCTTTATGTCCCTCTTTGTTGTTCTCAAGTAATGTAGGAAACGATTACACAGTTTTTGCTTGTGCACTAGTAGTGTGCTCTCTTCTCAGTACAGTTTCTACAGAACTGAGTGCCACTGAGAAGAGCAAGTATCATAGTTTGACATATCACAGGTTCTTTTGACTAGTAATGGTGTACGTGATATGTTTACCACAACCTCTTCTTCCAGACTTCTGCCTGCATAGAATAAAGTAAGTATTACTCATCTCTTTCTCTCTGTCTCTCTCTTCTTCCCTCCCTCCTTCCTTTCCTTTATTCCTCCCTTTCTCCTCTCTCCATTTCCTTTCCTCTCTTTCTTTTCTCCATCTCTCTTTTCTCTCTCTCTCTCCCTTCCCTCTCCCCCACCCTTCTCTCTCCCATTCCTGTTTCTCTCTTGATCTCGTTTGCTCTTGTTTTTCTTGTTCTGGCTTCAGCTGATATGAGTGTGTGTGTGTGTGTGTGTGTGTGTGTGTGTGTGTGTGTGTGTGTCTGTGTCTGTGTGTCTGTGTGTGTGTATGTTAGAACTATGGCCACTGATTGCTAACAATTTTCACACTGTCCTCACTTCTCCGTGTTTCAGTGTTTTCTATCTCTAGCATACAAATATGAAAACTATGGAGATTTCAAATTCTCCACTCAAGCTCCTGTTGGAGTATGATCCTCATTGTGAAGTATCAGAGGTGAGATATGGTGGAACCTTAAAGAGACATTAATCTTAAAAGCCTTGCCCTATAAATGGGTTAATCTATGCATAACATCATAAATCCATAGACTCTGGGTCATGTGGACATTGTGTCTGTTAGGAATGTCAGTAGCTGATTCTTTCCTAGCTGAGCCCCTCTTATTCTGTGACACTCTTTGCTCTGTGAAGTTCTACTGATCTCATTAACTAGAGTGTTGTCGCCAGATAGACTCCCTTAACCCTGAACCCTCTATCCTTGAGAACTTAGAGATATCAAGCAGCTGTTCTTTAAAAACTGCTGTAGTGTGTCATGAAGCCACAGCAACAGAAATGCTATTAATAACCCTTACTTTACATATTAACAACATTGTACTTATATATTGTATTTAATGCTGATATATTTGAAGTTGAATTCTAGCCTACCTTCAGTAGTTTATAATTTCCATTTTCTATGGTTTATTAGGGGCTATGAAGAAGAGGGACTCCAGGCCAAGAAAGTGAAAGAACGCAAGGAAGCGTATATAGGAGGATTTGGTAGTAGGAAATGGAAAGGACAAACATTGTAGTTAAAATTAAAATAATTAAAATTAAAATTACAAAACTATAAAAGAAATGATTTTTTTTCTTCTAATGGATTTACCTTGGTCAAACTATCTATATTGAACTATCTCATCCTAGACTCAAACTGCCTTGACTTCTTTTCTCATTTCTTGACATATATTATCCTTTACAAAGCATATGATAGATTATTTACCACATTTACCAGTAATTTATCAACTATAGAAGAACATAAAATCTATAAGGGAGTCTTTTGTGTTGTTGAATGCTATATTAGAATATATTAAAATGTCACCAACGTACGGATCATAAGTCAGCATTTATGGGATGTATTTCTCGGTCTAGGCAGCAGCACTTTATAATTTCTTCATAGTATCCTCTAACAATAGGGCTACCTATCTCATGTCCCACCACAGTGAGTGTTTAATATACTGTTAACAAAGAAGATAGCAACTCATGTGCTACAGCATTTTCTCTGTCCAATCACATTAGGGCAGTGACAGGTCTGTGATTGGACAGGAAGAGGTAGAGCTAGAGTTGGAAGAGGGAAAAGGTCAGAGGAGCAGGAGGAGAGGACATGATCATGGAGGCAGACGATGAGGACGAGCCAGACCCCATGAGGTTATACACCCAAGCAAAGGTTTTTACAAAATAGATTAATTGGGTTAGAATATTGTCTTCATTATTTGGTTCTGAAATTATTGTATTGGCATCTTGTAAATTGTGATTTTATTATTAAATAAATTGGATATTAAGAATATTGGATATTGGATATTAAGGATAAAGTGGATATTATTACATAGATTGGATATTAAGGCCTTAAGAGTCATGCTTTACATATCGGGTCTTAGGCATTATTTAGATAAATGATTGTGGGGTTGTGAAAAGAGTTGCATGTGAGTGAGATGTTTTTAATAGCTGGGAGAGAATAAGAGCCCACGGGACATGGTGATGCTGGTAAATATTGGCTCAAGAATGTGACCCGGTAGAAAAGTGAGATTGACGGGTGGATTAATTTTTTTAAGTTCCTGCAACACTCATGGAATGAATGAATGAATGAATGAATGAGTGAATGATTTAAGAAAAGCCAGTCACTCTCATTTGCTGGTAATTTAAGCCACTCAAGTCAATTTCTTGATCATTGCCAAATTCCAGGACAAGCTACCACTGAAATGATGGGTTTTCTTCGAGAACTTAAACTTTCACTTAATAAACTCTCATTTCAAGTGAATGTTTCATAGATTCTGTTTGTATATTTTCATTAAGAATAAATCATCTCCGTAATATTAAAAGAAAATAGGGTGCTCTTAGCTCTGGGAGGGGAGAATGAATATGATTTTTGTTATTGTTTATTGTTTTGGTTTTTTGTTTCAAACCTTCACTGGTAATAATAAAATCAACTTGCTGAGACATTATTGAAGGATTGAGAAAATTTATTTCAATAGCTCAGCAACTGGCCACTGCTATACCAATGATTCAGCTTCCAGCTTGTGCTTTCTATAGTCAAGATTCTTTCAATTTGCTACCCAGCATGGGCAAGTCTTATGCTACTTCTGATGTGATGTGAAAAAGAATCCCACTGTTCAGTAGCAAGGGCCTGTCAGAGCAGAGCCTGCGTTTCTCCAATCTTATTTTGTAATATGACTTAGAACTATGAGGGAAAAAGAATTGACTACTTTTTTCCTTTATCAAAGCACTCAGAATTTTCTAGTTTTTTTCTCTCTTTTTTCTTTTATCACCAATAATCTTGGGTAGAATCCTTACTGCTGTTACTAGTAGTCTTCTCTTGATCAAAGTTTCTTTTTATAGCAACTGCCTAACAAGAACAGCACCAGCCAGATATGCATCAAGATATAGAAGGACTTCCTTTTTTTAGGCTATCACTTAAACACAGTGAATGATTCATACCATAACTTTAATGGTTCAGGTATCTGTGAGCTGATATTATGCTCAGATGCTCTGTTATTATAATGAAGGTTGCTCTCTTGAATTTTAGTGTTAGTAAGTTGGCCAACAAGAACCTTAAACCTACACAAGACAAGGTTTCAAACAGTGCTACTAGTGTGGGAAAGGCCTCAATAGTGGCTCCTCACAAGTAGGAGTCAACACATTTCAAGAATTAACTCTGAATTCAGGAGACATAAGCTGAGAAATGTACCATGAGTCTTAAGGCCTTTGAGCAGATGGTGTAGCTTCCAGACTTAACATTCTTAGTTCCTAAGTATTACTCAGGTAGATAAAGGTAGAGCCCTCATTAAGCGAGGCAGGATTTCTAGCCTATTTTATCCTTTTTAAAAGTTTATGGCCTTTTATCTATTTATTTATTTACTTATTTATTTATTTATTTAGAGACAGGGTCATGTGAATCCCATCGAATTCACCTGAGTTGCTCTCACAATTTCTTTGTAGGATTCTGATAGTCCTAACTCCATGTCCCAAGTACTGGAACTAAAGGCACACATCACACACAATTATTGAGATATCATTTGTTTCTGTGTCTCAATGTAAAGTTGATTTTCTAGGGCTCTGATGGACAACAGTTCCCAGATGGAGAAAAGTTGATTAACAGGGAGTTTCTCTTCTGGTTTGATCTTTTCTTTCTTTGTGTGTGTATCATACAGATGTGTGAATCTTATAATATTATAGTTTCTTTATGGAGCTTCCCTACAGAATATGAGATCTAAGGCAAGCCATTAGAAACATGGGCAATAGGTGCTTTGAAGCGTGGAGGAAACCTCAATTTTTGATAATTATTTTAAAGACAAACAAATAACATTGATCATGGTGAGCAATAAAATAAAGCTTGACATAAGAAAAAGCATCAAAGAAATAATCCAGGGTGCATGTTCCTCATTATGGGATATATATCATTCAATGTAGTGGTGTTGAGAAGTGGGAAAAGCTACAAACTTTGCATGAGGTGGGTTTACTTCTTTAATGTGGATCTCTCTGCATCCTAACAAAAGAGCTAGCATCTCCCACTCCAGAGCATTCAGGAGGTGATGCCCTGCCACTGTGCCCATCAGGAGAGCTTTGATATTGTCTCTCTCATTTGATAATGTAACCACACAGTGAGAAGATCTTCAAATCATTAAAGTAGCACGAATAAAAAAGTCAGATTCTTTTCAATCTTTTCTTCTTTGGGGATGTCTTAAAGGAAATATTTTAATAAAATCTTGCACTTTGTAATTTTCTTTTGCCATTTTTCCTTTGGAAAACAAATTTGCTCAACTGCTTAAAAGTGATATTCTCTGATATATGGTCCCTTAAATGCTGCAAGTGTACAGAGATTTGTTAACTGAATTAGTAGTTTCTGACAAACCGGGAGCCTGTCACAAACCACTATACAAGTTGAAATAGCATAGAATTAAATAAAATGGTGTAATGACATGCAGAAATTGCCAGCAATCTATCAAGCTGATAAAGCTTATCTATCTTAGCTTCTAATTATCTATGTGTTAAAAAAAAACATATTATATTTAAAAGTTCCAGGAGATCTTTCAGGATAGTGTTTTCTAGGTCATTTTGCACAGTGCTTCTTTTGAATCCAGAGAATATTTCACTTAAAAGGATTTGACTAGAGTTTTCCTGCACAAGTTTTATTTTAACTCATTGGATTGCATACAAGGTTATAAGTGGAAATTGGTTCTTGCAATGGTATTCGGGGAAGAAATATAGAAAACGTAGTGATAATATTTTCATTAATCATTCTCTATGGGAAGAGATTTATTTATTGCTATTTTTAATAATCTGAAAGGACACATCTACTGGTAGAGGAGGAAGAAACACTGTTCACATTTCTCTCACCACACAAAATTGCCTTTAAAATGATAGTGTTGCAATTAATCATAATTTCATCCTGCACAAATACTTCTATGTGCTTTGAGAGACACAGGTTTTTGAATATCTGAAGATTCATTTATGTGTTATTTCAATAATGTAAATCTATCACTAAAACTCTGTCCCATCCAAATTTGTTATTGTTGTATATGTATACATAGCAATGTATTTGAAGATTACTGAAATATTTACTCCACTATGACATTTAGAGATTATTTTATTTTTGTTAAAATAACAGTGCTTCAACTCATAAATAAATCAACATTTTGCAATTATTTTGTTTTTAAACTATTCCATTGATGTTTCATGTTGAAGTGCTTATTGAGCATGTAATCAAAGAATAAAATTTGTGAGTGGCAATTTCTTTTAAATTAAAGTGCAATATGATGAAGCCAATTTAATAGAAATGAGCCATCTCTACATGACATCGACAGGAGATGGTTTTGAAATGGTATCCACAATTTTAGTATCACTGGCAATATACTCTTTTTATTACATTAAAATGACTGATAATTATACTCTTGGATCTTTAAGCTATTAGACCTTATTTTTCAGATTTAATTCCTCAGTGAAATACCTACATTGTGCAGCTCACGTAATTGAGAAAACCAACATAGATTACTTAAGAAGCCTCAGGAGTCAGTAACTATCATTTTAAAATGGTCCTAAATGTTATCAAACAGTATTCATAGACAAATGTCTTTACTACCTATAGATTTTTCATTTATGTTGAGCTTAGTATTTTACCATGCACACGTACCATAAGAATCCTCAGCTGCCTCTTTGTAAAGACATTGGCTGTGGAAAATCATAGGCCCTGGCAGCACATCCAGCAGCCTATCAGTTCCAATACTGCTTCCACAAATTGCACACAGAAAGAATCTTTCTCCTCTCATTAGGTGTCTCTCTAGGTGCAGTGTAAAAAAAGGATATTTTCATTATGCCCTTTGCTAAGTGTCCCTGAAGCAGATGTTAATATTTTATATACAATTTTCTTTAACCAATAATTGGTAATAAAGACAAAATAATTTACTGTTTCAAGATTTCTCAGTGTTAAGTAATTAAACCAGCATCAGGCATGGAGCACAGGACAATGGCAAACTTTCAGATGAATTAATTTGATGGAAGACCAGCTGAGTAATTGGAGTCCAATTACAGGCAGTTTAGCTCCATCATCACCTTCATATATAATTAAATTCAATTGGTTGATACAGCTTCTATTTTTATGAGGGCACTTCCCTGCTCTCTGTACCCCACTGTGACTTTGGATCCAGGCCAATCAATTATTAGTAATTTTCTTTCAAATGGAAATGCTGTGGATTAGTTTTATCATCCATCATGCGGAAGCTTCAAACATCTCTCTGTAAGTTTGAGTCTCTTTTATTCTATGTAGGTAGATGCTCATATACATTGAAATATAACGATATGAATATCAATAGGTCACAGCTATAGGAATTTGAAGGCAGTAAAATGAAATGCAGTCTGAAACACCACACTAAAAGTGGATCATGCCCTTTTGGAATTCAAAGAGTTGGATTTTGGATTTAGAAAATTTCCTCAAGGAATCATTTTTCGTTTTTTTCCTGGTTGGAGTTATTTTTAAGGAAAGGGATACTTACTGTAGTTTCATAAATATATAGCATGATATAGCATAACTGTTAACATTTCTATATGTAAAATATAACATGTTTTGACTTATGGATTTGTCATGAGGTTTTGAGATACATTATTCATAAATATTTAATTTATTGATATTTAATTGTTTTATAAGTTTAATTTTACTGCTTGTTGAGTAAAATAGTTATGATGAAAATAGGTGATATGTTTTAAAATAAATATTTGGGAAAGAATATGCTCATAAGGTTATTTATCTTAATTTAATTTTCTAAATGGATAAAAATGCTAAAAAATATTAATTATAAATTACATTGTTAATCACAATGAGGTACATAATACTGCCAAACAGGTTAGTTTTGACACTGCTACTAAAAGGATATTTGTCCTTTAGTACTTTTTATCTTTGTAATAATTTCCCAATGATAATGTAGATTTTTCAGGGTGCTATATGCCATAACCTGCAAAAATTCACCAAATTCACTAAAGAGACAAAATTGCTCTCATTTCTACCCTAGCCAAGGAAAGATAGTCATCCTTCACAAAAACTAAAATGCACTTATATTCATGAAAGGAAACTTGACTTTCTCCATCCAATGGAGGAAATTGGTATGTATCTTACTTATAGTTTCATGCCTTTAATTTGAAATACTGTTTTATGCCATTTCAACTTATTATCTTTTCTTTAATTTCAGTTTTCTGAGAAAATTCTAGTTTTAAGCACAGCAAATTTTTACTAAGGTAGTGAAAGTTTTCTGAGACAAAATATAGACTAGGTAAGTAATACCTAGCTTGAAGATGATAGAGATAATTTTACAGTGAAGTTTCACAGTGAAATGTGTAAGGATGGAATTGTTTATGTTTATAGAGATTTGTAAAGCATGCCTGATGCTTAGTATGATATCGAAATTTTCTATATGTTCACATATAAAGAAAGTTCACCTTTAGTTTAATAATGGTATATCATAAAGTTTGTCATCTTGAAGACTACAAATTCAATCTACAGTCTATCTCTAGTAATATCTGCCCTACAATATGTAGCTTCACTTTCAATTCAGGTTATGATATAATTAGTAAATATATTCTACCGATTTAGTCAAATATGCTTAGTTAAATATTTTCCACTATATCAATAGTCATTATTTCTATTTTAATAACAAAAATAATATTGGCATGCCAATTTTAATACAAAATGCCCTAATAAAGTTACTACTTTAGGAAGGTACATCTCCTACTTTTCATTTCATTTTAGATATTGTAAAATTATGAAATACTTTCATAGTATGACTTCAACTAACACCATGGGCCATAACATCACCACTTGTATTAGCTCCTTAGGAATTAAACAGTGCTACATCATCTTGCCTCAGTGTCTTCCAATTTTTCCTTCAGCAAAATCTTCCTCTGAACCCTACACTACTCAATTGTAAAGCATTGCTTCCTGCTTGTTAACATTCATACATCGATGTGAGCTATGTATTGCAGAACACCAAATAAATAAGTCTAGGAAAGTACCAATAACTCATAGTGCCTGGTGGAACTGTGACCTGCATGACTGCTCCAGTTTACACAAAGAAGAATCAAGTAGCTCGTTCCGTCAAGTAGGATGTGATGAAGATAGGGAGGAACACAAAAATCAGAAGGAATTATCTTTTCAATTTAGTATTTGTAGCCCTTGAGGTAAACATTGACATAAAAACACAAGCTTCAAAGTTGAATATGCCTATTCTTGAAGATATTTCAAAGTAGTTTTAATAAAGCCTAGAGGACATTTAGCTCTTCCACTTAAGTCCTGTGTCAGGTGACTCCAAGTAAGCAGAATTTGGCTTATCCAGAGAAGCATGTGTAAAGAATGAAGTATTGACAAAACAAAAGATTAACTTCAACCAGATATTGTATTAAAAAGTTTCAATATTTCTTAAAATATAAATATTATGTTTCTTATACTTACATAGTTTAGAACCCAAAATATATTAATATGGTTATAGTTAAATGCAATTAGATTAAAGACAAGGAATTTGAACTTTGAATATTTAATGTCTATATAATTGTTTAGTCAAAACTTAGTCATATAATCAAATATTAACAAATAGTGTTCTCTATGATATATAATTGAAAATTTTATATTTTATGTTTTATTTTAATTTCACATTGTAATGGATAACATTAATATATCTAGTCAAATATTAATGTAGTACAGTATAAATTTTGTATAAAATTTTAGAATTTCTGGGGTATTCCATTTTACATATATTCTGTCATACTTTCTAAGTTGTTTTTGGGTGAGGGATAGAATATAGTAAAATCTACCAAAAATAAATAAACTTAGAAAAATAAATACTAACATTTGAGAACAAAACATTTTAATACAGTCATATATATATACATATATATATATATGACTGAACAGTCATTTCTACAGTATTTATTCTGTTTCCACACCTATAAGAAGAAACAACAAAAGATGGTGACTGGTATTAGACAATACGCATAAATTCCATTTAAATCTTAGCAAATATAAAAGAACAGTTCATTCTCTGTGCAACAAAAATTACCCAAGATTCATGATACTAGGAAGCGTAATATAGGCTGTTAGTTCACACCAGTAGTCCTTAGGGCACTCCTCTCAGATAATGACTATAGAAGCTTTTGTACTTTGTAGAAACAGTTCCGAGGTAGCTTCTGCATAAAGGGAATGAGTAATAAGATGTTTGTCCTCGTTTCTTTGGCTTCTTTAAAATCTGTTTTGACCAGAGTACCCAAAGCCTCATCCATGAAAACTTTTCTCTGCATAGTGTACAACAAAAGTCTGTGTTGCTGGTGGTGTCAGCTTAACACTGTGCACAGAAGCTGGGCTTCCTGGGCAGAGAAGTGTGCATTAATAGCCCAGTGGGAAGTGCCAAAGACAGAAGGTAAACACAGGTCAGACCAGGGAAGCCTGGTAGGGGGTGGGACTCACTGTTTGAGCCAAAATGTGGAACAAGACATCAGAGGGATTCATCCTTCCTTTCAACCAGAATTCTCAGTTATTAACTAAGGCAAACATCATATAGTAAGAACAAAGGAGTTCAGTCAGTTCTCAGCTGTCCCACAGATGGCATCCAAAGTGTGCATTCAGGGTTCCTCTGATAATTCTGCTTTGGCCATTGTGCTGGAAGACTCATTCAGCTAGGGAGAAAGTGGTACATAAATGTACTGATTAAGTGAAACTGATTCAGTCATGTATTTCATAGGCTGGTACCATTACCTGTCACTATTTATTAGCTTCCTGGGAATGCTAAACACGATTTTCCAAACCTTGGTGTTATTTTTTTTTCTCCAGAGTTGACAAAATTATCTAATACTCTGTGGGCATTCTCTGAATATCAAGGCTGCCTCTTCTTCTTCTTCTTCTTCTTCTTCTTCTTCTTCTTCTTCTTCTTC
>JADRCD010168792.1:0-15398 GCA_019843815.1 Montemys delectorum | reverse complement strand
TTGGGAGTCTATTAATGACTGCTTCTATTTCTTTGGGGCTTATGGGATTGTTTCCATGGTTTATCTGATCCTGATTTAACTTTGGTACCTGGTATCTGTCTAGAAAATTATCCATTTCATATAGGCTTTTGTAGTAAGATCTGATGATTTTTTAAAAAATTTCCTCAGTTTCTGTTGTTATTTCCCCTGTTTCTTTTCTGATTTTGTTAATTTGGATACTGCCTCTATTCTCTTGTGTTAGTCTGGCTAAGGGTATATCTATTTTGTTGATCTTTTCAAAGAACCAGCTCCTGGTTTTGTTGATTCTTTGTATAATGCTTTTTGTTTCTACTTGATTGATTTCAGCCTTGAATTTAATTATTTCCTGCCATCATGGGTATATTTGCTTCTTTTTCTGTTCTAGACCTTTCAGGTATGCTCTTGAGCTGCTAGTGTAAGCTCTCTTCAGTTTCTTTTTGGAGGCAGTTAGAGCTATGAGTTTTCCTCTTAGGCATGCTTTCATTGTGTCCCATAAGTTTGGGTATGTTGTAGATTCATTTTCATTGAATTCTAAAATGTCTTTAATTTCTTTAGTTCTTCCTTGATCAATTTATCATTGAGTAGGGTGTTGTTCAGCTTCCATGTGTATGTGAGCTTTCTGTTGTTTTTGTTGCTATTTAAGACTAGCCTTATCTTATTCTGATGTGATCTGATAGAATCTATGGGATTATTTCAGTCTTCTTTTATCTATTGAGGCTTGTTTTGTGAACAATTACATGGTCAGTTTTGAAGAAAGTATCATGAGGTGCTGTGTCTCTGTTTAGTTTCTATTTTCATTGATGAGATTGGGGTGTTGAAGTCTCCCACTATTACTGTATGAGGTAAAATATGTGCTTTGAGCTTTAGTAAAGTTTCTTTTATGAATATAGCTGCACTTGAATTTGGAGCATAGATGTTCAGAATTGTAAATTCTTCTTGATGAATTTTTCCTTTGATGAATATGAAGTGTCCTTATACTTTTTAACAACTTTTGGTTGAAAGTTGATTTTATTTGAAATAAGAATAGCTGTTCCACCTTGTTTCTCAGGACCATTTGCTTGGAAAATAGTTTCCAGCCCTTTACTCTGAGGTAGGGCCTGTCTTTGATACTGAGGTGTGTTTACTGTATGCAGCAAAATGCTAGGTCCTGTTTTTGTATCCATTTTGTTAGTCCATCTCTTTTTATTGGGAAACTGAGTCCATTAATATTAAGATATATTAAGGAATAATGATTAATGCTTCCTGTTATTTTTTTATGTTTTTTTTTATTTTTGTGTGGCTATCTTCTTTGGAGTTTGTTGAAAGAAGATTACTTTATTACTTTTTCTAGGGTGTAGTGTCCCTCCTTGTATTGTCATTTTCCAAATATTTTCCTTCATACGACTGGATTTGTGGAAAGATAGTATATAAATTTGGTTTTGTCATGGGACATCTTGGTTTCTCCATCTATGGTAATTGAGAGTTTTGTTGGGTATAGTAGCCTGGGCTGGCATTTGTATTCTCTTAACGTCTGTATGACATCTGCTCAGGATCTTCAAGCTTTCACATCTTTGGCGAGAAGTCTGGTTTAGTTCTCATAGGCCTGCCTTTATATATTACTTGACATTTTGTACTTACTGCCTTTAATATTCGTTGCTTTGTGCATTTTTTTTGACTATTATGTGACAGGAAGAATTTCTTTTCTGGTCCAATCTATTTGGGGTTCTGTAGGCTTCTTGTATGTTCATGGGCATCTCTCTCTCTCTCTCTCTCTCTCTCTCTCTCTCTCTCTCTCTCTCTGTCTCTCTCTCTCTTAGTTTAGGGAAGTTTTCTTCTATAATTTTGTTGAAGATGTGTACTGGTCCTTTAATTTGTGTATCTTCAACCTCTTCTATACCTATGATTATGATTTGGTCTTCACATTGTGTCCTGGATTTCCTGCATGTTTTGGGAGCTTTTAGCACTTTGCATTTTCTTTGACTGTTGTGCCAATATTTTCTAAGGATTCTATCTTCTATCTCTTATATTCTGTTGCTTGCATCTTGTATTCTGTTTGCATCTATGACTCCTGATCTCTTTCCTAGGTTTTCTAATTCCAGGGTTGTCTCCCTTTATTTCTTTATTGTTTCTATTTCCATTTTTAGATTTTGAATGGTTTTATTCCTTTCCTTCCTGTTTGATTGTGTTTTCTTGTAATTCTTTAATGGAATTTTGTGCTTGCTCTTGAAGGGCTTCTACCTGTTTACCTGTGTTCCCCTGCATTTCTTTAAGGAAGTTAAATATGTTCTTCTTAAAGTCCTTCATCATAGTTATGAGAAGTGACTTCAGATCTGAATCTTGCTTTCCTGGTGTGATGGTGTATTCGGGACTTGCTATGGTGGGAGAATTGGGTTCTGATCATGCCAAGTAACCCTGGTTTCTGTTGCTTCTGTTCTTATGCTTGCCTCCTGCCATCTGATTATATCTAGTGCTCCCTGCCCTTGCTATATATGACTGAAGCCTGTCCTTCCTGTAAACCTGTTGAGTCAGAACTCCTCAGAGTTCAGCTGTCTCTGTGATCCTGTGATTCTGTGATCCTGTGATCCTGAGATTCTAGGTGTGTCAGAGTTCCTGGGAGTCAAGCTGCCTCTGAGACTCTGCGATATTGGTGTTCCCAAGCTCCTGGGATCCTGGGACCCTGGGATCCTAAGACCCTGGTAGTGCTAGAGCGCCTGGGAGTGGAGACCTCCTCAGGGGGCTGTAGGACTAGCGGCCAAGTTCGATACATGTGTTCTTGTCGATGTGAGGGTGTAAACACATTTGTCTCAGCTTCTATTCTGTTTTAAAGAGGAAAAGGTGAATTAATCTTGGTTCTTTACACTCAACTCAGAAGAGCTGCAATTAGAATCAGTTGATTTCCTTGACTCTAGTATCATTTTTTGTTTGTTTTACCCATCGTTTCATAGACTTAGTAACAGAAGAAATGGGGCTTCACAATAAAGTACTCACAAGTGTTCAAATGGAGACAAACCAAGGGTCTGTCATAGTAGATGCACCTAAGATAAAACTTTTCATCTTTAAAGAACACCTTTCATGGAAATATCATCACCTATACTTTTATTCTGCTTCCTTTTCTAATCTACTAAGGTAATTTTTATGTGTATTTACGCTCTGTTGAAATTCCAATTGATTGAATCTACTGTTCTATATTGTAGTAGTTTTACATAAATATTAAATTATTTTATTTCTAGAATTATTTAGGTTGTAGTCTATTAACCGTTAAGGACTTTTGAATGGTTGTATGTAATGCACCCAGGAACAGAGAGTGTTGAGACTTTTATTTTCTCTCTTATAAAAGAAAAAAAAATGAATATATTTCTTTCTTAAGTTTGACATGTCAATATACATTTACTTGATTTGTAGTTTTTAATAATAATTTTGTTTCCTTTTCCATATTCTACGAAAATGAGATATTCACTTATTCACAATTGAAAGAACACTGTAAAGCAGACATACATGTCAACCAGTTCATTATGAGTATGTTTCAAATTGGAATTCTTCTCCCATCATCTCCCTTTTCTGTCCTCTCATCATTATCCTGTAACTTTTTCTCTCCTTTTTCTTCTCTTTGTGTACATATGTAATTTTTGTCAAACTACTTGAAATTATGCTAAAGAGATTGGCATCTTTTATTCCAAAACCCTTCAAGAGTTGGAATCATTTTATTATTACTGCTTATTTTTATTTAACTGTTTCATACATCTATATAATACATATCAATTCTTTTCATGGCCCTCCCCATTACTCTGTCATCTCTCTCTTCTATCCCTGAGTGTGTTCTTGCCACATCTCCCTGTTTTCATGTATTTTTGTGTGTATAACCCCACTGAGTTTAACTAGATATGTTTGAAAGAGTTTGGGTCTGTAGAAGGTTATTTATTGGAGTATAGACAGCTTATCAGTGGCTATACCACTGAGCAAAATGCCATCTCTCCTCTAGAAAACACTGACTGCCCATAGTTCCTCAACCTCCTGAGCGCTTTCAACCTTGGTTATGAAATATTAATGGGCTTCATTTTGTACAGTTTAAACATATCTATTGTTAGATCATGGCCAGATGATATTATTTTGTAGCATACCTCCCCATCATCCAACTATTACCTATTACATTTTCTTCTTCTTCTTCTTCTTCTTCTTCTTCTTCTTCTTCTTCTTCTTTGTCTTCTTTTACTTCTCCTCCTCCTCCTCCTTCTCCTCCTTCTCCTCCTCCTCCTTCTTCTTGATAGATATCCTCTTTGGAACTAGGAATTCCATTGTTCAACCATCTTCCTTGCCCCTGGTCTGTCTCTCTCTCCCCCTCCCTCCCTCCCTCCCTCCCTTCTGCTACCTCAAGATGAAAGTTCTTTGGTGAGCTACAAATAGCTAAGTAATCTAAGCTGGCTGGCCAGTGAACCCCAGAAATCTTCCTCTTTCTGCTTCCCTAGTGTTGGGATTAGAAAGACATGGAACTTTTGCATAGTTTCTAGAGATAGACTCCAGGTGCTTATAAGACAATTATTTTTCTAACAGTATAATCTCTCCCCACCAACCTTTGGATGAATTTTTAAATATGGAATTACACAAATTAAATTCTATACAGAATTTATATTTTGCATTATTTAGGAAAGTTCATTGTAATCTTTTTTTAATTAGATATTATCTTTATTTACATGTAAATTTCTCCTTTCCCACTTTCCCCTCCAAAAAATGAACAAACAAACAAACAAACAAAACCAACAAGAACAGACCCCTGTTGCCTCCCCCTTCCCCATGCCTGCCACCCCACCTTCTCCCACTTATTTGCCCTGGCATTCCCCTACACTGGGGCACAAAATCTTCACAAGGCCAAGGTCCTCTCCTCCTATTGATGATAGAATTTGTAATCCTCTACTATACACATGCTGCCAAAACATTCAGTCCCACCATGTATAGTCCTTGATTGGTGGTTGGGTCCCTGGGAGCTCTGAGGGTACTAGTTGGTTCATATTGTTGTTCGTCCTAAGGGACTGCAAACCCTTCAGCTCCATAGATCCTTTCTCTAACTCCTTCATTGGGGACCATGTAGTCAGTTCAATGAATGGCTATACAAGCCAGCCTAAATATAACTATCTCCTGAGAGGCTATGACAATACCTGACTAATACAGATGTAGAGGCTCACAGCCATTCATTGTATTCTTAATCATATATATTAAGCTATGAACGAGTCATCTTTTAAGAAGAAAGATATTTTGTACATATCAAGACTATCATCGGAGACCAGCCTACTTCACAATTCTATCCTAGCTAGCTAAGATCTACTCAAAGACAAGGACCTCAAAGAAGATAGTCAGAGTCATGACTCCCATGGAGCTCCTGAGCGATTGACTCATCATCCAGATTCCCAAGATCTTCTGTCACTTATGTTGACCTGAGCTCGCTCAAGGTACTTTCAATTAGATTTGGAAAGCCACACTGGAAGCAACAGAGGAAAGATTCAGCAAGGAGTATACTGCCCTTCGGATAATGTCTGCTTGACCTTTCCCATCCTGTCAGCTAACAATTACCAGTTGCCTCACAGATAGGGATAGGATTGGATGCCTGACTCCCCCTTTCTATGTTGGTATTTGATATAGCTAGGGCTTGCACAGGTTTTGTGCATGCTGTGGCTCCAATTCCTTTGTGGCTCCAGGGACTTGAACGTGACTGGAGCAGTGAAGGAATGAAGAAAAGAGAAGCACACAAAAACGCTGGATTTGGCAGAGTCTCTGACTGAGAAACCACAGGAGTCTGGAAGCTTAGTGTGTTTGGTATACAGAGTTAAACAGGAGAGGCAGAGATATTACGTACAGCTGAACAAAGAGGCAGGCTTTTGTATACAGATTAACAAGCAGGCAGAGTTTATGATATACAGTTGGATCTTAGAGACAGGTTTAGTTAATCTCCATAGGAGCAGTCTCTGTAGGAAAGCAGTTTTCAGACCGTACATACCATGGGGGAGAAAGTTATAGTGGCTATTTTGGGCACACACACAATCAGTATCCTCACTCAGATACCCAAGGAAAGCTTTGTCATTTTTTCTCTGAGATTGCTTCGTAGGGAAGGCTTTGACATTTCTCTCTGGGTCTTGGGTCCTTGACATGACCATCCCCAAGTCAACAGTACATATTCGCTCTGAGCCTTGGGGGGTGTATGTGTACAAGCAGGATATATGACTCTTTTAGGACAGAATATTCTGAAATCTTACTCTCCACATCTCTTAGTTGCAAAACTGTGTTAACCATCATCTATTGCAAACAGAAACTTCTCTGATAAGGGTTGAATGACACATTGATCTGTAAGTATGATGAAATGTCATTTACAGTCAGGTTAAAAATGTGCCCATTTATCAGTACCATAGTAGTATTTTTTTTCCAGTGGTTCTATGACCTATCTAGACATGGGCTGTCAGGAATTTCATAAATGTTCACTTTTCCTGAAATATGTTCAGAATTAAATAATTTCTATCAGAATAAACACAGGTAATGTGCAAGTGAAAGACAGACACAAAGGTCTCTCACTGTGATCTGTAATTTGCTTTTATCTCATTCTGTCTCCAAATCTGTCAATTCTCTTCAAAAATCATTTCTCTATTGCATGACAATTTCTGAGCATGTGCTTTGATCTTTGACTTGCTATTTCTAATTAAACATATGTGTCATGATAGGTTGTATTCTCATCCAGTGTATACACAAGGACATTAGTCCAGCATTTAGTTATAGGAAAAATCTGGTTTCTTCTTCATTTATATATCTATTTATTCATTTCTGCTATTGTAATGATTATCATTATTTTGTTTATACATGTTTCAAGCTATTTTCTGTCTTCTATTTTATTCAAGATAAACCCAATAACCCATTTTAAATACATCTACTTTATAGACTTTTCAAAGCCTATTTTTGTGTTTATTTAACAATTTATTCACTTATTTCTTTTTTCAATGTGTACACATGTATGGAGTAAAATGTGGTATTTCAACACATACTAATGAAATCAGAGTTAGTGGTATCTCTAACTACCCCTTTCCATTTCTGGAGTACTCTTCTGACTTATAGTATTTTGAATTACATATCATGTTGTAGTGATCTGCTGTGCTTTAGAACACTGGCAATGTCTCCTCCTTGAGTGGGCAGATTTCCATTCATATGAAAATGATCTGATGATTCTTAAAAGCAAATTAATCTAGGACTAGAGATGCCAAGTTTTCTGACCATAGTCAAGTGCATTCTTTGGGGCTTCTAATGTGGTTGAACATAATGAAGGGAAGTATAAAGTGAATCAAAATTGTCTAGTGCCTTTTGACCAAATAATTAATGGGGCAGCAAGATGCCCATGCATCCTTCAAGGTCCTGCCCACAAAGAGGTGACTTTCTACTTCCTCCTGAACTTCCAACTCTGCCCAGTTCACACTGTATTTTCTCATTTTCTCTTTTCTATTCAAATTCTCCCAAACACTTCCTACCAAGCAATGGTTACTTTTCTATTCTCTGATTTGGTGTAGTCCTCTTTCTTAGCTTCTACTTATAAGATTGTAAGGGATTTACCTTCTTTTGCTTGGTTTATTTAACTTAGCAAAATGAACTGGTGTTCCATGCATGTTGCTACATGTGACAGCATTTTATTCTTTTTTTATGTCTAAAGAACATTCCATTGTGATTGTGATTGTGTGTGTGTATTGTGTGTAAAATTGAAAATAATTATTAAAAATTCATTCATTTTATGAAATATTATTATGAAAATAAGTTTTAATTTCTTTAACTTTTAATCTAAATATTTTTTAAAGATACAACACCACCTAAAATATATACAGAGAAACTGATAAAGACATTTAATTAGTTACAGAAACCTTCCTCAGAACTCCAGAAATTATTTTTATTAATAACTAGGTTCGGTAATTTTGAACTACTGCCTTTGTTTTAAAATGAGAGCTGCTACAAACCTGCATGGTATATGCACTATTCACATTATCTAGGAATGGATGCAGCCTAGATGTCAATTAAATAAGAAATAAATAATGAAATTATGGTTCACTTACACAAAGGGATATTATTCACCTGTTAATAAAATTGAAATTGTGAAATCCACTGGTAAATGAATGGACCAGGAAACAATCATAAAAACTGAATTAACTCAGACCCAGAATGACAAATGTAAATTTTTCTCTTATTTGTGGATGCTAGCTTTGAAGTTATCATATATGTATATTCCATTTGGAAATTATTTAAGAAGCCATGCAGAATTATAAAGGATGGAGATAGAAACTAATGGTATAAAAGATTAAAGGGTATAAAGGCACACAAAGGGTTAATTCTGAAAGAAATTGGGGCAAAATGAAGGAGTATTAACAGTGTGCTTGATAGATTTATTTCAATTTTATACAAGCTAAAGTCATTTAATCAGCTGAAACTTCACTTAAGAAAATGCCTCCCTAACTTAAGACTCTGGACAAATCTGCAGGTCATTTTCTTTCTTTCTTTCTTTTTTGTTTCTTTGTGTATTTGTATGCCTGTCCCTAGCAAAGGGCTCTGCTCTCTTTTATTACATCAGAGAAAGCATCACATGTGGAAGGAATGGGGAGTGGGTACTTTATAGGAATCTTTAACAGAGTTTTTTTTTTTATTATTAGATATTTTCTTTATTTATATGTTATATGATTTCTCCTTTCCCAGTTTCCCCTCAAACAAACAAACAAACAAAAACAACAAGAACAAACCCCTGTTGCCTCTCCCATCCCCATGCTTGCCACCCTACCCTCTCCCACTTATTGGCCCTGGCATTCACCTACACTGGGGCACAGAACCTTCACAGGGCCAAGTATTCTTACATAAGAGGTGGTAAAATCCCTAGCTTGATGATCCTTGGTTCTACAAAACCTTTCCTTATAGAAAGCAGGCTGAGCAAGAATAATGAGCAAGCCAGTAAGCAGTAATTCTCCATGTCCTTTGCCCCAGCTTCTGCCTCCAGGTTCCTTCCCTGTTTGAGTTCCTGACTTATGTCTATGATGAACAAGACTATGGAAATGTAAGCCAAATAAACCCATTCCTCTCCAATTTGCTTTTTGGTCATGGTGTGTTGCAGTGCATGAATAGAAAATCTAAGACAAACAGTAACAGCTTTTATTTTTTTTATTTTTTAAAAAATGTGATGTGGCTATCTACTATTGTAGAAGATAAAAAGCACAGTGCTAAGAATGGGTAGAGTCTTTCAGATTTGTCCAATTAGGTTCCAGAAACACACAAACATTACAGATTATTGATAATGCTCTTGTTACACTCCAGAACATGACAGTAAGACCCTGTTGCTGAAGATGCCATGAGTCATGAAACATGAAGGAATCAATTACCTGGAACCTTAATTCTTACTGCCTATTTTCCATAGAGCCTAAAGGTGCTATTACTCTATCAAAAGGAAAAAGCATCACCAGTTTTATCCACAAACCCAGAGTGATAGCATCAGTGATCAGCCTAGCAAAACATTCATGCTAGTTAACTTGAAGTATGACTATTATGGGAGTACCAAATAGATTCTGGTTCCATTTAAGGTCCAGTACACAAATTGAAACTCATACCTGACACTGATGTTGGAGGTAAAAACTTGTATCTAGAAAGGTAATGCTAGATTGTACTTTACATTTTAATCGATGTTTTGATGGTTATTGAGGTTTCATTTTGTATTTTCAGTTTTAAATGTGAATGTTGTTCTTATATCAATGACAAGTACTGTGCAAATCTAAAATAAAGAAGGCTATTAAAAATTTTACCAAAAGAAAAATAGCAAGTACTCAGAAACCATTAAGTTGGCCTAGTACCTATATCCCTTATATGTGCACATGCAAGATAATTATAAGTCAAGGTGAAGCTGCACTGTGTCATGTCTGTTCTTAGTTTAGGAAGAAATTATGTCCACTTCCCTCTTAGATAAGCATGTTTGTGAGAAGAAATTCTCAATTTAGTTACAGTTAGACTCTCAGCAGATTTTAATGTATAATTTGTTAGCCCATGTTTACACTGCTTCATTGAATGTGCAATCTATTCTTATATCCACGTATTTTTAGTGGAATGAAATGGTGAGTGACAATGAGATTCTTCAAAACCTCATCCTTTGAAAATCCTATTTTAGTGACTGAGCTTTGAAGGTTAAACAGGGTATATCATCCTTAATTTTTATAACTTACTAAAGCATCTCTATAATATCATTAGCAATTACTTGTCTTTTCTAGTTGTTACTGTGAACAGTTACTTCTAAACAATGTAGGAAAAATGAATTTTACTTAGAGGTACAACAATAGTTTGTTATTAGGATTCTTGTTATAAGTGAATTTACATGAAATGTTCTATTTTATTTTCTAAGTTTTGAAAGCCCATTTTCCTGACTATTTGAAATGCATTGAATGAAAGTTTGAATAAAACAACTGTGAGAGGGTTTTGTCATCAGGGGAAAGCTCCCTGGCTTTCCATAAGTATTCATAATACTTTTACTGACTCAACCCAGAGATTGACCTTGAAACTTGTCGACTTAGAAATTTGAATGTGTCAGGACAGTTAAAGCAGATCTCATGAGTATACATCAAGTTCATAGAAACTGTAGTATTAAATCAAATAGGAACTTAGTTATCTTGCTTATAAATTACTGTTTTGATAAAACCTTGAACGTTTATAGAAACTCAGAAAATAAATTCCCCCCTATGAAGTAGACAATTGTTGTTCAGGAATGCAAATCCTATTTTAGTGACTGAGCTTTGAAGGTTAAACAGGGTATATCATTTTTCTCTTCATTACTACTCCCAACACTAGAAAGGTTACTAATTGCCTGAGACTCATTTCCAGGCAAGGAGACTGAACTTTGATTCATTTTCTATGCAGCAATTGAAGAACCATAGAAGCATTTGGGGTTCATATGAGACTTGGCATCTGGCCTTTCCTAAACCTCAGTTTTCAGCCAGTTTCCTTATGATTGAATGATGTTCTCTAAGATCCTTTTCTGTTTTAGTGTTTCTGTTTCAGCAGATGACTTAATTCTTGTTATTTTCTACATCCATACATCGCAGCCATACTAAAATAAACCTCCTTATTTCTTCCCTAAATTATGCAAAGTCCCATAAGGCGCCTGTCCTAGAATTGGGAAATGAAGACATGGTCCAATGATTAGCTGCCATCCTTTGCCCCTCTTTGTGTCATCTTACTCTAAATATTGGCTTGCTCAAAAAAAAAAAATGTTTCAGTATCAATTAGTTTTGTCTGCTTGCTGGTGGGATATTGGAATGCCACACATTTACCAGATGTTTTCTGTTCCTTATCTTTAAATTAATTACTGTCCCCAAGTATTTATTTAAGTAGAATAGTCATTAAGTATCAAGTCTGGGAGTAGAGAAGGTTGATGTGGCTTGGAAGCCAAAGGTGCAGTTATCTAGAAGAGTGTTCCTCTGTGTAACATCAAGCATATTCCCATTTCACTAGCTAAATATGAATTAAAGTCTAACTATTATGTGCTATCATACTTATTGCTCTTATGTGTCTACTCATAGCAGATGTCTTGGTTATAGTGCCTCTGGATCATCATGAATGGTACATATTTTTGTGATAAAGATTTCTTCTCAATGAAATGACTTTGTATATAATTCAGGGCCTCTGGATCGCTATTCACTAAAACAACTGCGGGCTGCAGATCACACAGTTTGCAGGGTGTCTACTTGTTAGAAAAAATATCAAGTTCTGAATAGTGTTAAGGAGTGAATCTTGTGACATAGATAATGGTGCAGTGTGGAATGATAATGCACCCTTTTTATCTTTAGTCTCTTTTTGTCACTTAAAATGATTTCCTTCCATTTGAATTTTTTCATTTACTTTAAGTAGAGTATTCATCAGCTGTGCTCATTTAAACAATATTAACGTTCTCTTTCTTCACTCAGACTTTTAGTCTTGCCTAAGACAGATACTAAATGTGATTAGAATGAATGCTATCGTATTAGTTTCTTAATAAATGTATGGCTCATAAGGAGCATTTGCCCTGAAATAGAAATTTCAGCATCTCTTCTCAAAAGTAGCCAGCTTCTGCCTCCTGCCTGACTGAACTACCATTTACATTTGGTATAATATGGGCAGAAAGCAATTTTAATTTAATATATAAACATAAACCTTCAGCTTCCACTAGCTGTAATATGGACTCTGAGGTTTTATTTATTTATTTATTTATTATCAGCAAAGCCGACATCCTGTGAGCTTCTGTGATGGAAATGCACTGTGCAGGGAGTGACTCTATTAGGCTATGGGAGAGGATGAAAATGGTTTGAGATAAATAAAAAAGCAATTACCTCGGCCTGGGAAAGAGATACATTTATTCAGGAGGCATTTAACTTACTTGGGTTCAATTTCAAGGAATTGCCATTCCTTTTTGCCATTCTCCATAATACATAGCAAGTCAAATGGGAAAGGCAAATGGTACCGTCCACCCTGGTAACCAGAAGTCAGAAACTTTGGAAGACTTTTAAAAAATTGCCATTAGAGAGAAGACAAAGCAAAACAAAGCAAAACAAAGCAAAAACAGGATGATATACTATGTTCCAGCCCCTGAAATTCTGGTAAGCCAGTTGCAATATCTGTGGGGCAGCAATCGGAATCCACAGCATTTTTTTTTCAGGTACTCATGCTTTGCATAGTTTTGGAAATGATGTTGGGGAATGAGAGAGAAGATCACATAAGTCTGTAGAACTTCTACCATTCTTAAATCGCTGACTTCAAATTATTCTAACTTATTTTCCACCCTGGGTCTGTCTTTCTTTGCAGATCACTTATCAGTGGAGCCAAGTCAATGCTATTAAGTGATGTCCTTATCCAAAAGGGTGTACAATCAAGAGAAAATGGGAAGAATTGTATGAAAAATAGAGATAATTATGAGAGAAAGGTGTTTCTGCTTACACAATGGCCAGTTGAGTTTCCAGGGAATCTTTTAAAGCACTTAGAACCATTTCCCACACAATGGATTTGGAAATAACTTCTCTAACCTAAATACAATTTTTAATCATCACTGGGAGTGCCAAGCCTCTTTCCCATCCCTTGGTTCCTTTATGCTGTAGGTCTCTTCTGTTGCCAGTCATCCTACCAGCTCCTTTGCTGTATGCCAATGCTGTGAGGTATAGCTAAGTGATCAGGATACAACAAACACACTAGGACCTTGGAAAAAGGGGTCACACATTTTCTGGCTGTTATCTTTCAAGTTGCATTACTCTAAGGTTTCATATTCTTTTTCTGGAAAGTTAATAATCAAATGGTATATACCTTTGCTTTTATGAAAGAAAGGAGAGGTTGCCTTGATGTGAGATCAAAGCCACCAGGGCACAAGTGATGGCAAAGGTGCATCAGAACCACTGAGTCTTGGATGAATAATATTTTTAATTAAGAAATAATTATCTGGGTGGCGGAAATGGATAAGTTTATAAAGTGCTAACCTTAAAAGCTTGGGGACCTTGTTTCAATCTCAGAACCCATATAAAGCTTGGTGTAAAGGCCTGTGCCAGTAATTCACTACTTTGTAGAAGGAGTAGATGGAAACTACAGCTGCCTGGGTAGCCAGCCTGGCTTCCTGTTGAGATCAATGATTAAAAGTGTCCTGTTTCAATACAACAAAAAAATGTTGATAGAACCTAAGGATTGGTGCTAGAGCTTGTAACTTTGACCTTTAGAAACACCCCTCAGTGCATATACACAAATACCACACATACACACACACACACACACACACACACACACACACAAGCAGAAACATGGAGTAATTATCAATAGAAAATCTAGTGAATATATATACACATATATTAAAATAGTTATCATATTGTTTGTGATTCTTGATTTGTGACTATTTGACAAGCTAAATAACACAAACTCATTTGAAGAACACAAACACACATATATAAAGACACATATGTATGTATATTAAATATTTGAAACCAGTATATATAATATATAAATATGTATATATTTCCCTTCTATTATTTTTAAAGCTTAAAGTAAAAGTTTCCTTGGATTTTCAATTTACTATTTCAATTGTTGGAGAAAAATAAAGTTGATACAATGGGTAGTTCCTGGGAGTTTTGAGTGTTAGTGCAGATATGCCAAAAGGTGCAATTACACGCAAGATGGCTTTCGACTTAGCCTCATCTATCAAAATGTGCAGGAGATAAGGCATTCTGTTTTATTTTTTGTTGCATTCTGGAGATTTAGGCTCTATCGAACATATGAGACTTTTGAAATCTATATTATAGCCCAATAACTCAGCTTAACTTTGAAATATAATAAAATATATAGAGATGGCAATTTTTAAAAGTTTGGAAAATTATGAGAGAGAGCCATTCAAGCTTTTGACAGGAAAGTTTCAATATTTCATTCCAAGGCTTCCACAGGAAAACGTAAATATTTTATTTCTACTTCCTTGATAAACCTTCCAGTATTACTACAGTAAATATTCATAAGCCTTCATTTTTTTCCTGATACAATTTTAAATGTTTTTTATTAGATATTTTCTTTATTTACATGTAAATTTTCCCTTTCCCAGGTTCCCCTCCAAAAAACAAACAAACAAACAAAAACAACAAGAACAAACTCCTTTTGCCTCCCCTTCCCCATGCCTGCTACCCCACCCTCTCCCATATTGGCCCTGGCATTCCCCTACACTGGGGCACAGAACCTTCACAAGGTCGAGGTCCTTTCCTCCTGTTGATGATCGAATTTGCAATCCTCTACTATACACATGCTGCCAGAACATTCAGTCCCACCCTGTAGAGTCCTTGATTGGTGGTTGGGTCCCTGGGAGCTCTGAGGGTACTAGTTAGTAATTGTTGTTCGTCCTAAGGGGCTCCAAACCCTTCAGCTCCATAGAACCTTTCTCTAACTCCTTCATTGGGGACAGTGTACTCAGTTCAATGAATGGTTGTGAGCCTCTACATCTGTTTTAGTCAGGTATTGTCAGAGCCTCTCAGGAGATAGCTATATGCTTGTCCTTTCTTCAGTCTCTGCTCCATAGTTAATCTCTGCCACTCCTTCTGTGTGTGTTTGGTTCCCCTTTTTAAGAAGGAATGAAATGTCCACATTTTGGTCTTCCTTCTTCTTAAGTTTCTTGTGGTTTGTGGGTCGTTCTTCCTATATTACAAACTTCTGGGCTAATAACCACTTATCAGAGAATGCATACCATGTGTGTTCTTTTGTGATTGGGTTACCTCACTCAGGATGATACTCTCCAGATCCATCCATTTCCCTAAGAATTTCATAAATTCATTGTTTTTAATAGCTGAGTAGTACTCCATTGTGTAGACGTACCACACTTTCTGTATCCATTCCTCTGTTGAGGGACATCTGGGTTGTTTCCAGTTTCTGGCTAT
>JADRCD010168790.1:0-17954 GCA_019843815.1 Montemys delectorum | reverse complement strand
TGTGTGTGTGTGTGTGTGTGTGTGTGTGTGTGTGTGTGTGTGTGTGTATGTGTATGTATGTGTGTGTACGTGTGTGTTAAAGCCTCTTTGAGAGAGTTACTTCAGTGACTCATTTAACAACTTTTAAAATACCATTACCTGATCCACAGAACAGAACTAGCAGCACTAGAAACATAAACCAAGGCAAGGTACAGCCGGGCAAACAGGGAGTGCAGGGGGCAGATGATGTGATGGGCAAGCCCCTGTCATCAGCAGGCAGGCTTCGTTCTCCACCTGGGAAGCGGTCTCACACTTGATCCCTTTCTCTTCCCTTGGTCACTGGGACCATCCCCCTCAGTCACTGGGACCACCCCCCTTGGTCACTGGGACCATCCATCCCCGTGTCTGCACAAACTGAGGTGACTTCATAGAGTTGACAGTAAAGACGGCTGGGAGGTAAAAACCTACTTGATCTTATTGCGTCACCCGCAGGTGACATATGTCCCGCAGGTGTGACCAGAATGTCTGACAGAAATGACTTAAAGGAGGAGGTATTTATTTTGGCTCATGTCAGTCACAACTGGAAAGACGGAGTAGAGTGTACGGCTAAGACAGCACACATCATGTCTTACCGGGCAGTAGAGAAAACAGGACCAGGACCCAGAGTTGGCTGGACTATCAACTTCTGAGACACTTTTCCTGTCCCCGTAGGCCCCCGCCTTCTAAAAGTTCCATGGCTCCCAAAGTATCGCCACCAACTGGAGAAGAAGGGCTCAAAGCAGGCACCCACTGGGGACACTTCACATTCTTACTTGACAGGCTTCCCCAGCCCTTCAGCATATGCACATAAACTGTAATCCACAGGCAGATTACCAAGGGTCAGTGTTTGAGAAGGAACTTGTAAAATTCTCACAGTACCATCCCTTTCTCTGTCTGTGGAGACTAGCCCTGTGGAGGAGACTTTGCTGGCTAAGTGACCTTTCTCTCCAGGAGGATGCCCAACCCTGAATTGAGTCTGTGTCTGCTAGAATTTGTGATTTGGGACCTATGCCAGCTATCTCTGCATGGGGGTCTATGATGTTATCTAGATAGGACTGAAAAACAAGCCTGTCGGCATTTCTGTGAGAGACTTTTAGATACAGTAAGTTGGAATGAGGGGACTTGCCCTAAATGTGGGTAGCACCATCTATGAGCTACAGTCTGGACTGTATAAAGAGAGAGAGCAACCTGAGCAGCAGGCTCCCTTTGTGTCTTCCTGACTCCAAGGGCAACGTGACCTTCTGCCTCAAGTGTCTGCTGCCCTGTCCTTCTACAGTGGGCTGCACCCTCTGCCTGTGAGCTAGAAAGAATTTGCCCTTGGTTATATTGGTTTGAGCAAGTATTTTGATGCCACAACAAGAGAAGAGACCAAGATAAGGTCTATGTGGAAGTCAACGTACGTATCAGGAGTCAGATTGTTTGCATTGTCCTGCCCTTGACTTGAGTTCTTGTTGGCATATTTTTGGTAAGGCAGTAGGGTTTCCCACTATATTGTCTCACCAAGTAGGCCCTCTCCCACTCCAGTCTCAAATTTAGATGGATCCACAGACAGCCGTGCTGACTTGAGAACTTTTCTATATAGCATGGGAAACTGAGTCTGCATGCTGAGACAGAGACCCCTAAGTTAGAACACAGCCCCCAGTTACCAAGGAGCCACAGTGGCTTGCTCCAGCTGAGCCTCAGTCTAGAACTTAGACACTCTCAGGCCCATAGCATCAGATTGTCAAACTGTATTCCATGGTCGTATGGGAGTCATGCCTGTCTTTCACCCATACATGAGGCTACTGAGTCACATTACCTACTTTACCACATTCAATTCAGTTCTCAAAGTATTTCCCAAGCGTCGGTATGTTGCAGAGGTGGGTATCATAGAAACCTGTAGGCATAACCAAGATCTGCAAGCATGTATGGGTGACCTCTGGCTATGGAGTCTCTGGGTGACACACTCATGGGTCATTTTCTCTAGTTACCTGGTATCTGCTTGTCCTCATACAAAGAACAATTCTCGCATAGTACTGAAAGTCTTATTTCTTCAAGGAAAACATGACCCAAAGCAAAGACAGACAGCCAGGTGTGTTGGCTGGGGCAAGCTCTCCACCTCCCCAAATGGCATTTGTCACTGAGACCAAGCAGAAGTGGGTCCTCTGATAAGTTCTGAAGCTTCCAGAGTCCCAGCCACACCCATGGAATTAGAACCTTCAGGGGTAGAGCTGACTGACGTGAACTTTTAAAAACTCCCTAAATGATCTTGATGCTGATGTCAATGTGGTATTTCAGAATAGTGGACCTAAGATGTAGTATCTAGATTTTGGCATCAGATAAGACTTACTTGTTTAAACCTGAGTAAGTAACTCACACTCTGCCTCCATTCCCTAGTCTCTAAAATGGATCTAATCCTATGTTCCATGGAGGGTAGGCCTAGTGTCAGCTCTGTTGTCTGCCTTTTATCCCCTATATGTCCTTCCCCTCCTAATGCATCCTAGTTAACACAGAAGTCTTCAGAGATACCAGCCAAGTGCTGATGGTAAGGTAAGGAAAGCAGTGGGGGCAAAGATAGTGCTAAGGAGCTGAGAGCTATGGCTATTTCCTAGCAATGTGCTTCTCCCTCTGGCTTGCCTGTGAGGGGTGAGAGGAGGTGAGCTACAGTTAGGAGTTTAGGAGAGTTAACTGCCAGAGGGAGACGCACATAGCGCCCCCTATGCCATGGGGTAGTGGCTGGGCCTGCTCAATACATGGTGTCAACAATGTCTCCTTATGAGTCAACTGTGAAATAACTAAATGAGAACCCCATCCTTTCTGCCCTTGCCTCTGTCCTCCTCTGTTGTAGACTCTAGCTCTAGACTCTAGCTCATACACTGGCCCATGAATGTCTATTGTCTTTCAGACTTAACCTTGTATAGCGATCCTCAGAGATAGCAACTGGGCACTTTTTAGACCCAGGCACATGCCTCAGCTGCTGGAGTGAGGCTGTCATCGTATCTACTGTAGCTCTTGGGAAACTCCACTTACACTCCTGAGATCATTAGGGGGTAAAAGAAGAACACATTATCAGTGAAAAGGGGGATGTGATCTTGTAGACCCTGGGAGAAAGCCTGGTGGTTCCCACGGTCTCTGAGGCACATGAACCTACAGTGCTTGAGTACTGGATGGTAGAATCTTACAACTTAGATACAGTAGAAATGGGCCTGAGCTGGGGTAGAGGTAGCTCAGTGACTAGGAGCATGCACATCACAGTTCACACCATCTGTAACTCTAGTTCCAGGTGCCTTCTTACCTCTACAGGCACCAGGCACACATGTAGTGAATAGACATACATGAAGGCAAGGTATTCACATAAAATAAATAAAAATATTTGTATAGGGGCGTGTGTGTGTGTGTGTGTGTGTGTGTGTGAGAGAGAGAGAGAGAGAGAGAGAGAGAGAGAGAGAGAGAGAGAGAGAGCCCAAGCTACATGTTACAAACAAAATAAGCAAAGCTTTACTGGGACCTCAGCTGAAGCCACGGGGCATTGAGAGCAATGGGTTGTTCACCCATCAAAGGATTTAGTGGCTTTATTGATTTTCTGCAGTGGACTAAAGTTCGGTAATTGACCATTGGTCATGGGCACGGTTTCAAAAGATGTTTTTCCATCTCGTGTGCAAGCAGTCTTCCCTAGAGGTTTGCAGGCTAATGGGTGGTTACCTAACCCAGGAACTGCTGAGTTTCTCTCCGCTGGCACCAGCCTGCATAAACATCCTGGCCTTATGGTTTAGCGTGGGCCTTCTGGTAAGGCTGAGGGGGCTGTAGGCTCTAGAGTCAGTGAGAAAACACAAGAGCAGAATGGAAGAGCACACGTGCCCTCTATGGGGAGGCAGCCCAAGCTGACCCTGTGTTGTAATCCCGGGGAAAACCCTTCTGTTATGATCAGAGTGGCTGTTCACAGAGCTGAGTAGATTCAGCAAAGTGGAGCAACCTCAAGCCAAAGAGCCCTCACCCCTCATCCCATCATCATCCCCCATCAGATAACTATGTATTCTTATAAAGCCCCATGCTTAGCAAAGATAGCCCTCAAATTTCTTCAGAAGAAACCTAGGCAGCCATTTTCCTAACCCACACATCAGCATGCCCTCTCTAGTGAAAGTATGTTGGGGATTGATTCTAACGTTGTGTCATATTTTGGCTCCCAAAAAGCCATGCTTGTAGACCTGAGGCTCCCTGCCCCCAGCTAGCTTCAGTTGATAATAAAGAATTGCCATACAGCCAATGGCTGGGAAGAAAGATGGAAGCGGAACTTTTAGATTGTGCAGGCAATGGGCCAGGAAAGAGAGGAGAGACAGAAAATCACCATGATCAGCTAACCATGTAAGAGTTTGGGAAAATAGCCCTAACAGTCACTCCCCTAGGTTGGGTCTGGAGTAGCAGAGATAAAATGCTGATTTAGCAAGTTGACTCAGAAAAGGAGGGGAGAATGTATGCTTACTGAGGGGAGGATTAGAAATGCCCAGCCATTGAGCTAGTCAAAGCATATCAAAATTAGCTGGTGTATATGTGTCTTTTATTCGCCAAAACACCCACCAGGAACCTAAGCAGTTTAATCCACCACCACAAAATTGATGCAAGCTGACCCTGTATTTGTTGGCTTGGGGAGTCTTTTCCTTGCCAACTCCCCCTTGCCTTGGCTTATTGTATTTGTAGCCGTCTAGTTTTTGCTCATTCTAGTCAAAAGGGCCTGATAGTCTATAGACATTCTGGCCTTGAGATATATGTTGTGTATTGTATGGCATATGTGCCATATTGTGTATTGTATGGTGTATTGTGTATTATATGGTTTATGTTGAGTGGGTGTACTGACTCATGCAGGTGCATGTGGAGGCCAGAAGTTGACATTGGATGTCTTCCTGACTCACTTCTCTTTTATTTTATGTATATTAATGTTCTGCCCGCATTTATGTCTGTGTATCATATGTCTATCTGGTGCCTGTGAAGGCCAGAAGAGGTTGTTGTAGCTCCTAGAACTGAATTTACAGATGGTTACAAGCTGTGATGTCTTCTGAAAGAGCAGCTAATGCTCTTAACTGCTGAGCCATCTCTCCAGCCCCTCCATCTTATTTTTCGAGACAGGGTCTCTCTCACCATTTCAGCAGCTCAGTGACATCTCAGTGCAAGGGCATTCCAGTTGTTGAAATCCCTCTCTCTGTCTGTCTCCCTTCCCAACAGTATATAAGCAGAGCTGACACAGGATGTAATTGGTTGCACGTCAGATGCAACAACCCATGCTGCGTGTCCTGCAGGAGCGATTGTGTTTTGAAGGCGGCATGAAGCCTCATAATGAGCTGCGGATTGTGTTATTACAGTTGAGCAAATGGAAGCCTGATTTATGATGATTAAAATTTGTTTCTAGCATGTGTTTTTCTCCACACTCCCCGCCCAGTGGAAAATGTGTGTCTGTTGTACCACCCATTTGCAAATTGCTTTCCAAAACCATTGTCTCCTGATCGGTTCAGGCTAGAGCACTGTGACAGGAGGCAACCTCCGATCTCCTTATTCCACAAATGTAAATGTGGCATTTTGTTCTTTTAGGGGTAGATCTCTTGTGGCCCTTGAGTACAGCAAACAGGTTTGTGCCACGTCCTTAATGTCATTAAAGTGGCATATATTCATTTGAAGACTTCACAAGCAAACAGAAGCATAACAATAAAGGGCAGAGATTTTAAAGTCAAGTCCTATAAACACCACCAGTTCTACATACCCAGCCAAAGGGATCATCTTGCACACATGGGCCCTGCTAGCTCAGATCCTGCTCTGACATATGTGTGTATCAATAATGAATGAATAAGTTGATTCATCCTCTGTCTTGCTGAGTATCTCTCTGGGAGACACTGCTTGTGGCTCTTGTTTACCCAAAGATCACTTTGAAGCCAGAACACTCTGCAGTCCCAAGTAGCAGCCTCTTGCTTAACACTGCCTTGTGACCCTTATCTCTGAGATGCAAGGCCAGAGCCCCTCATCTTGTCAAAGAGGAGCAGGTGTTGCCCAAAAGAAGATACAGGGGGAGGCCTGGGTTCTACTGTTGACCTGTGGTCAAGAGCTATGTGACCACTAAGGGAAGGCTTTTGTCGTCCTGTCTTCCAATCATCTGGCTATCACCACTCCACAGCTGTCCACATGTGCTTGTGCTTGATAGAGGCCAGTCATTTCCAGAGTGTTACACACACAGAGAATCACAAACAAGTGGGTAAGTTAACTGCAGTGATTTCTCAGTGGTTCTGGAATGGAGCTCTCATTCTTCTCCTTGCTATGGCAAAATACCAGACGAAAGCAGCTCTGTTTCAGGGTTTAAGACTGAGTAGCCCATCATAGAGAAGGCAGTGAGACTGAGGTTGTTGGTCACTCTACATCCATAGGCAGGGGATGGAGAGAAGACAGGAAGTGGGCCTGTTATAGAACTCCCAAGTCCCACCCCACATGACCCACTTCCTCCAGAGAGGCTCCACCTCCAAAAATGCTCCTCAGATCATACAAAACAACACCAGGGATCAGAATCTGAAGCACCCATGCTAGAGGTTCTCAGTTCACCAAGATTGTCTCTTCTCCTAAAACTTCAAGTCCACTCTTGGGCCTGTGAATGACTGTCATAGACATGTTTATTTTTCCTTAGTCTACCTGTCCTAAGGATATACATGCAGATCTGTAACAGATGGGCCTAAACCTGGTGGCTTAGGAAAGAAATGGTTTGGTTTTGTAACTCTGCTTCTTGCCAGGCTGTTTTGCTCACGTTGCCTGGCTCATCCATGTGGCTGCAGTTGGACTCATGACTCTCTGGTCCCCTCTTTCTACAGTCTTTCTCCTTCATAAATTACAACTGTGGGTTTTCTACCTGCACCCCAGTTCCAGAAATAATGACTCTGAGCCTTATTATTTGTGAATAAATTCCTAGTCCATAAGCTAGTCCTTATTCCTTGACTAGCTCACAACTTAATTAACCCGTTTATTTTGTTTTATGGGTACCATATGGCTGGTTACCTCTTCTCAGCTTCATGCTTCTGTCTCCTCAGAGTTCAGGGCTAATCTCTTCCCATGCCTGACTCTATTTCAGAGTTCCTCTCTCCCACCTGGAACTCCCACCTCCTATTTCCTGCCTCAGCTTATAGGCCACCAGCTTTTATTGACAGGTGATGCTTCCATACACTACACAAGAGCTTCTCTCTACAGTAAATGTTGTGTGAGCTGTTCCTCCTGGGATGATGACAGCGTGCTGAGCCCCAACTGCAGAGCTTGGCATACCTCTGCTTCCTTTACTGAGGGTCCCTTGGCTACCAAAAGTCGCACGCTCACACTCAGCATTAACGGAGGAAAGGCTTCAGCTTTCAGACCAGCAGGCATGATTCATTTGTGGTATTTGTGATAACACTCCATTCTAACACATAGCACCCCCAATTTTCTTGACAGCTAATTGAGGATGGCTTGTAAAGAACACTTGGGGGCAGCCTGAGAGTCTAAAGATGTGTTTTGTATGGCAGATATATCTCTAATAAGTGTGATCATCATGGGCTCCTTGTCTTAAGGCATACAGGCAGATCCGTGAGCGAGTAACATGATGCAAGGGCCATGCATCATCCCCATAACACATACTCCCTGCTGAGCATGCAGATACACATACTTCCTCTATACACATACACAGACACACATATATGTATGGAACACACATATTACACACTATTTCATTTCCCACATAATGTGGAAATTAAATATGATTAAATATATCCTCACAGTAGTAAAGAATCATATAAATTCAGTATCTTATTACCAGCAGTGTTTGTATATCCATCAGATATTAGGCATATCTTTTAGAACACAGCACAATGGAGTTGCATTGTAAGAAATGCCAACTCCAGAGTTCCATTCTTTGCTGATGTTTTAAGTTCACAATAACGAATTTTAGCCAGAGGTGGCTTTGTGGGTAAGAGCACTTGCTATACAAACACAAGGACATGAATTCAACTCTCCATTACTCACAGAAAATGCCAGAGTGGCCTCCTGACCACATGGGCCTACAATGTCAGTGTTAGGGTATAGGCCAAAAATACTGGAGTTTGTTTCAGATTCAGGGAGAGATTCTCAGGAGGATAACATGAAGCTCATTAGAACAGGACACCTGACATCACCTTCTGGCCTCCACATGAATGCATGGGAATACACATATCACACGTGCATATACTACATTCACATATACACACACACATACTAGACTATCACTATGTACTTGCATGAAATTAAGCTTAGTAGAAACTTGGAAATCAAATCTGCTATTTGGGTGCAGCCTTGGTTCAAACTGGAGACTGGCTAGCTCACTGGGGATTTATCACAGTGTACTTGGATGGAGTTCAGCTCCTGTCTTCTTCTCTCCTCATGTTAGTGGTTGTATGCCTGTTCTTTGTGTTGCTTGTAACTATATGCACATATAAAGATAGTCTAATGTGACCTCTTTCTTTGTGTCTCATATCTCTAGTAGGAGTCCCGTAAGGATCCAGAGACATCTGTGGACCTTCCTTCTTCCATAGTAGCAAAAGTTGCATGATTATGTCTCCTCTCCTAAGTAAGCATGTAGTATTAGTCCCAAGCTATTCATCTGCTTATTCTCTGGACATGAAGAGATAAAGCTGAGCATGCAGAATCTTCCACAATTCTGCCCTTACACTCAGTATAGACTCCACTCTATGTCTCATGGATTATTGGTCAGTCATTTTTTGTAGTTTTAGTTATTTGTACGTAGGTAGGTGTATGCACATGAGTGCAGTGCCCACAGAGGCCAGAAGAGGGCATCAGATTCCCTAGAGCTGGTGTAGCTGGATGTGGGTGCTGGGAACCAAACTTGAGCCCCCTGTAAGAGAAATATGTACACTCTCTTAACTGCTAAGCTATCTCTACAGCCTCTTAATTTGTCATTCTTTTTGTTGTTTCACTTCTGTATAGAACAAATGGGCCTTGAACTCAGAGAGATCCACCTGCATCTCAGGTGAAGGGATTAAAGGCATGTGCCACCCCACCATGCCTGGCTTTATTGATCATTCTTACTGTGGCTGCCATTCTGAGCCCAAACTCTATCTGCCACAGCATGTGACTAGTGGATTAATAGTCACATGCTTTCATTTAAACAAGGAGAAGGTCTCCATTCAGAGGTTGCTGTATTGTAATACAAAGACCCAAGCAGACAAAGAACAAGGGCTTCTGGGTAGAGGAAAAGGAGGGCTTCGTGTGACCACCGAGGAAGCTGTAGAGTTGACATACAGCAGGGCTGAATATGGGATGGATTTGACACATTTGGCTTTCTTTCTTGAGACCTAAGTTGGAAGCTGGAGTAAAAGTTAAGGAAATGTTGAGTCAGTTGTGCTGGTTGCTACAGGGAATTTCATGTGACCTCCTGAGAAGGTGGGGTGGCTCCTGGAATTGTCACTGTGGATGACTGAGTAGCCACTGGGATGGCCACTGTGGGCAGGAGCATGGCCTCCTGAGACGGTCATCATGTGTTTAGGTTCTTAGATTTCCTACCTGATAAAAATAAAATAACCAAAGAATCCCAGTGTCATGCAGGATGGCAGTCTAGGAGAACAGAAGAGACAGAATGCCTACAGAAATCCCAAGAATTGTATGCAATATATTGCTTCATTTTAAAACATGATTAGGTAATGCAAATTATACACAATAACCATAAATTAAAGCAATTACACACAAAGCAGAATACATTTATTATTTAGCTGTTGAAGTTTATATTTAGAAATTGCTTTTGGTGGGTGACAGCATTCCCAGCAATAGTAGGTTCACCTTGCCTGCTGTGGCAGCTGCTGTGGGCTTGTAAATCAGCCGTTCCGGGTTCCGTTCGTGACGGGAAGTGGCTGTAGTGTAATGAGCAGTTCCCTCTGCTCCGCTCAGTGCCAGTGATGTCATCATTCACTTTCACAGTTGCTGTCCTCTTGGCCCACATTCCCCTTCCCCTTCCCTTTCCTTGATTCTTTAGTTTATTCAAACACCAACTCTCATTCTTATGGAGTCACAAGACCCAAGCAGACAGAGAACAAGGGTTTCTGGGTAGAGAAAAAGGAGGACTTCATGTGACCACTGAGTCAGTGTCTCCTCTGCAGGCTACTGGTTGTGTACATTTGTCTGTGTGCACCTGACCTCACGGTACCCCTCCAACTCAGGTCTCTCTTGTTCCTCTCTGTATATTTCCCCTTGGTTCCCCTCAAAGACAAGGTGGATCTGCCTAAGTTACTATTGCAATACTGCACTTCCCCAGCACAGACCCTGACACTCAATCAATGAACACTGCATTGGTACTTTAACAGCTTAGTTCTGCCACTCTATGAGGCACTAGAACCTCTGAATTAGTCCATTTAACACTATGGCAAAATGCCAGAAACAAAGTATTTAATAAAGAAATTAAGAGGGCTGGAAGAGTGCCTCTGTCTGTAAAGCACTTGCCTCACAAGTTCAAGGTTCTAAGTTTAGATCTAGAGAACTCATGTAAAAAGCCAGATATGGTGGTGCCCAACTCTGATTGCCATGAGGACAAGACAGGAAATGGATTCAGATCGATCCCTGGAAGCTCACAAGCCGGCTAGCCTAGTCTACATGGCAATGGTTCAAGCCATTGAGAGACGCTGTCTCAAACAAAAGGCAGAAGGTATCCAAGTGTCAATCCCAGAGGCTGTCCTTTGACCTCCTCATGCATGTTGTACAGCTGGGTCCTAACACATGCACCTGCAGACAACATGTTTCATGGGCGCACATGCCTTCTCCCCATAGCAGGAGTAGATGTGTACTGTGTGCATATCTCTATGTGTCTCTGTTCTTCTCACTATAAAGCTACCCAGATTCAATCATGGTGGTCTCATGATTACAGTACTTTTGATTGTCAACCAGATAGAGTTTAAAATCACCTAGGAGAAAAAACTTTGGGGCATGTCTAGTTTTTCCAGAGAGAATGGATCAACTGAGGTGGAAAAACCCACCCTGAATGTGGACAGCACCATCCTATGATCTGGGATCCAGAACTGAATAGAAAGAAGAAGCAAGCTGAGCACCAGCATTCATCTCTCTCTGCTTACCGACTGTGGACAGGAATGTGACCAGCTTCATATTCTGCCGCTGGTCCTTCCCACCGTGATAGATGGTAGAACCTGAGCTAAATAAGCCCTCCCTTTCTCAATTTGTCTTTGCTGAGCATCTAGTCACAGAAAAAAAGACAAGTAACTCAGGCAGGAACCTCTGTCCTAATAACTCAGCACAGCTGGATACATTTCTGCTCTCAGTACTATCAACAGTAGAGTTTATATTCAGATCATAATACCCACTTGTCCTTAATGTCTGGGACAGGTCACCTTTGAGCTCACTGTAAGAGACTCTTGGATACTAGAATGGCAGAATACCCAGGATCCTCAGATGGCCCACTAGTGTCGCAGAAAAAGTCCAGAGTGACAAGGACAATCAGTAAAGGCAGGACCTCCCTTGGGCTGCCCTAACTTCTGACTTTAAGGGAAGTTGCTGAGCCTGGGCCAGGAGGCCTCGCTCTGTGTTTCATTTCCCCATAACCTGCAAGGTCATTCAGTGTACTTTCTCTTTTTATGCAAAGTCACGAGTCGAGTCACAAACCAGTGACCTTAAGTGGTCTTGGGGCTTTGGTCTTTTTTCTTCAAAGCTTGAATTTTAATGCTTTTCAAACAAACGTCCTTCTGTGGTTCTCTCTCCTCACCGAAAGACAGCTGCATCTTTGGAAATCTTTTTGCTTTTCACTGCTTCTCAACTAGGGCTAGCCCACCTCAAGTCCTCACAAGGTTACAGGGTTGCACAGGTCAGTCTGGGCCCATATTGCTCTCCTCTCAGTGTCCTTGTAGCTTCTGAAGGTCAGATGTAACACCCTTGGGTGGGTAGGCAGAGCAAAGCCCTTCCTGTTCTGCTGTCCTGTGAACCTGCTGGTAGGGTGCATTTCTGAGTTACAGGACTCCAAACCCAGCATAGCTGCCTCTCTGAGTTAGACCAACCTCTTACTTCCATCTTGAGTCACCAGCTTCCCCTCTGCCAGTCACAGGTTCACTAAGGACCAGTGAAGTTACTTGCCAGTCAGCCAGGCTCAAAGTGTTCAGTAATCAGAAATTATCTTACTGCCCTGCCCTGATGCCAACCAAGCAGATCTTTAAAACCACTGCACAAAACTATCGTTTCCTGTAATTCTTTGCATCTGCTCTAGAATTGCTGGACAGAACAGGCCAGATAAACATTCTAAAGAGAATCAAATGCCCTATATGCTCTGAGACTGGACTTTGTCTAGGAGCCTTACTCCTTGTGTAACATGACCCAAGTCCAAATGAGAACCTGCATGATTCCCCTCTCTGAGCTCATCTCTACCAAACAACAGTGTGTCAATAATAGTAACAGTTTTTCTGCTCAAAGTAACTGTTTTGTTGTTTGTAGATGATCACAATAAAACGTGAGGAGGGAGAGTGGAGAGATATCTCCAGAGTCAAGAGCACCTGCTGCTCTTGCGGAGGACCTGGATTTGGTTCCGAGCACCCACATAGAGTGGCTCACAGTTGCCTGTATCTCCAGCTCCAGGGAATCTAATTCCACTGTCCTCCAGGGCACCTATACTCAGGTGCACCCCCACCACACACACACACATACACACACATGATTTTTTTCATTTTTAAGTTACTTTTACTTTTTCCTTCCTTCCTTCCTTCCTTCCTTCCTTCCTTCCTTTCTTTCTTTCTTTTTTCTTTCTTTCTTTCCATCCCATATTTTATTCTCCCCCATCCACCCCACACATATTTTAATCTTTCTTTTTTAAACCATAAAAGATATCCACAAAAGCCTGATGCTTCCATCTTCATTGGAAACCTGATTAAACTCTCTTTCCTGTTGGGCATTGCAGCCTGTTGAGCACTTGGCAGGTTGGAGTCCAAGATTACTTCTCAAAGTAACATGACTGTTAAGGGTTACCTCACACAGTCTTACTGCACACCTGGCCTCTGGGGATCCTGAGGTCTTGGGTGGGGCCAGGGCTGGCATTTCTAAAACACTTCCAGGAAAGGCCTTGTTTTGGGAGTGGCGGGTGACTGTGGGCCCAGGCTGCTGGAATCACAGTTAAGGAGAACAGAAGCTGGTCTCGTAGTTGCTGGCTCAGAGAGTGCTGCGAGCAGAGCTGACTGACTAGAGCTGTGGCTTCGATGTTCATGAGCCAAACTGCCATGATTTCTAAATAAAACAGCAGAAAATGTGGGAGTTTGAAGGAGGGAAAAAAATGAGCTGTACAAAACAGTTTCCCATTTCCTGATCCATCACGAGGCATAAACTGCTTCTTTATTGACTGGGGCTGACAACCCAGAAGAGTCTCAGCCCAAAGAAGTTGCAGCTGAGAGGCATAGGATGGAAGTCCTACAGCGTTCATTTAGTGGGTCATCTCAGGATCCAAAATTTGTTACGTGTAAAAACATACAAATAAGAAAACATTACAAATATGCATAAGAGCTGTGCATGCCTCTGCACCATAGACACCATGAGAAGTGAGTTTCTAGTATGCAAATGAACAGATCTAGCATCTGAAATAAATTCTTTTCTGTACTATGGTGACCACACTGCAGCATGTAGGAAGATACTGGAGCTGGAGACAGGGGCGAGGACAGGGCAAAATGAGGCCACTGTGTTGTTCAACTTAAAGCCCATGGCTTTAATTTTGGTGAATGCATGGTCCGAGGAGTCGGCTCGATGCAGAGAAAATCACGGTTGCAATTTGCTGCTTGGTCCCTCGTTTTGAATGCTTTCCTGAAGTGCCATTTTGTCTCGGTAAAATGCTCCCTAAAAATACTCAAATATTTTTAGTTGTAGAGTACAAATCAGATTGAGCTGCACATTTCCCTGGTGAGCAAAAGTGATGAGTTTGTGTTCATTAACTCAAGGCCATCTGGTGCAGACACACTGCAGTCTGTGAACCAAACGTGCATCAAACTCTAGGGATCAGAAAGCGCGCCAGACCCAGCGTTTTGGAGAGCCGATAGCAACCAGAGGGAGGAAGAGGCCTCGACTATCTTTTTCTTTTATTTTTAAAAATCAGCTCCACTGTGCAGTACATCAGAGCCTTTCACACTGCTCAGCTGGCAGGCCACAATTGCTTCTCCTCACGGCCATCTGAACTGTCTTTGGGGTGTGCTTCCGCTGGCGAAGTCACTTCGTCCATTTCCATCTCCATGTGGGTGGGAGGAGGAGGAGCAGAGCACACGACAGTTCCTTTCTCCACATTTCTCTGTCACTGTGGACCACAGCCAGAGCACGCTTATGCGTGCGCACATTTTCACTGTGAGACAAAGACTTCAGAGCAAAGTCATGTTCAAGGTAGCTGGCACACTCCGGAACAATCTTGGGAGATGGAGCTGCCTTCTGCAGAGAATCAACTTTGTGACTAAAGTCGGCCTCTTGGGGTCTTATCCAAGAAAATCCCTTTAGGTAGCGGGAAGCTTTCTCTTCGGCACTTTCACTAGAGACTGGCTGAATTGATGCTGCTGATTGCTGCCACACTCATTCCTGGAGGGGCCCGGGAGAGCTCCAGAGACGGTGAATGGGGTCTTGTTGTTGGTCCTTCTTTCCTCAGAGGCTATGGTGCCTAGCTTTGGAATGGAGGACTTGTGTTCTTGTGTTAGGAGTCAGCCCTGGAGAGCAGGATGCGAGAGACTTCTCTGCTTCCGGGTGATTTCTGTGGGTAGCCCATGCCCCATCTTTCAACTGCAGTTGCACATTAGAAACCTGGACATGTTTGTGGGAGACAATGACTTTGAGAAGATCAGAATCATATTGTCTCTCTCTCCATTGTTTCCCACTCCCACTCACTGCCCTTCCTTCACCTTCTGTGTTCTGTGATGCTAAGCACATCAAGAGCCTTCCACTTCAAAAACTCTTTTGAACCCTACACAGGACAATAACGCAAAGAAATAGATATTTTTCCATGTAATGTGTAGGAAAATTTGTATTTCAAAACTACAAAGATTAAACAACAAAACGAAATGCTTTCAAGATGCAAACAGCCTTATTCTGAAAGGAAACAGGACCATTGGTGTATAGAAAAATATCCCAAAGCACAAGGGAGAGAGCCAGGGTGAGTTCTCATTGATTTTACACTGTTTTGGCCTGTCCCAGAATGCATTTCTTGGTGCAGGATGCTGCCATGTTGCACCTTGTTGGGGCCACTCCCAGCCCCAGCTGCTGTCTGTGGGTTAGCATTTGTAGATATGGTGAATGTGTAGGAACATCCACCTCGTTTCGTGTATCCTTCTTTAGCTAGCTCCAGCCTTTACATACATCGTATTCTTTTGCTTTGAAGTCCTAAATGAGCATGCTCTTGCATGCATGAGGTCTCACCTCTGCAGAGAAGTTGGCTCACTGAAGTCTTGCTGAGCCTCAAGTTGAGTTACCACGGAGTTAGTGGAACCCACACTCTCTGTGAACTCCCACTGCATAGCACAAAATAAACACTTAGACTCAGGGCACAAAGCAAGGGTGGGGTCAGTGAATTCTTAAGAAATTTTCTGGAAGAACAGCATCATGTTTTAACTCTTGTTTTTTTTTTCTCCAGTGAATCAATGTCTATTAAGGAAAACATAGATAAGCAGCAAGAAGAGAATAAAAAAAACTTTTGCTAATAATATTTTTATGTTTATTTGTCTATTTATGTGTGTCTGTCTGTTTGTCTGTCTGTCTGTCTCTGGGGTAGGGTGAGCTGGGGGTTATATCTGCCACAAAAACCATATCCGGATGTCAGAACAACTTGTAGCAGTCAGTTCTCTTCTTCTACCATGTGGGTCCTAGGTCACCAGGTCTTGCAGAGACACATTTGACCACTGAACCATCTCACAACCCTATTTTTATTACTTTTATATAGGTGCTGTTAACAAATACCTTAAACAGCAAAGCCCTACTATAGCATGCATTCTGTTTGGTAATGTAACTTTTCATATACTTATTACTGTCTGTGTTAGTTAATTTTCTATTGCTGATTTAACACTGTGACCAAGGAAACAAGATACAGTTTATTATGGTTTATTGTTTCGGGGGTAGATTTCATCATGGCAGGACGGAGGCATGGCAGCAAGTAGCAGGAACTGAGAGTTCCCATCTTTAGCAAGAATCACAAAGCAGAGAGTGAAAACCAGAAGTATCACAATATCAAACCCCACCTCCAGTGGCATGCGTCCTCCAGCAAGGCCATAGCTCCGAAGCATCTCCAAAGAGTGCCGCCAACTGAGGCGCAAGGGCTCAAATATAGGAACCTATGGGGACATTTCTCTTTCAAGCAATCACAATATCTTCCATACTTTAGATGTTATTTTATTGGGTGTTATTATTGATGTGTTATGAAGCATAGTGTCGATTAAATAGATATACCATGTCTTTAACCAGTCCAGCATCACATATCCTTTGGGTTACCTGCATTTCCTCCCCCTGTGCGCTGCTGTCATGATTGCAAAAACATCTTTACTTCTTTCAGGGCAGGGTTGTGCTTGTCTCCTTCATCATCTGCATTCCCGGTATTCTTCCTCCAGCTTTCCCTCTGTCACTCCTCTCTGCCCAGCACATGGTCTGGTACAGAATTCATGCAGTGCACATGTAGGTACTGAGTAATGATACACGACTGAGAAGAGACTGGCTGTGGAAGGATGGAGAGGGAGTGGGAGAAAGTCAAGTCAGAGACACTGGGAGATAGGGTGTGTACTAACCACACTGCCACTCCTTCAGTTCTTAATTCCTGAGCCAGATCAAATAAACTCATGGGAAGGATGCTCCCAGCTAAGGGCATTTGCCACATTGAGAAGTCCTGAGTCCTTGGTTCTTAATTATGGGTAAGAAACAGAAAACGACGTAATGCTGTGCCAGAGACTGAGTGCAGGAAGGTGTAGGCTAGCCTGGCCTATCAACTCTTTAATACATGAAGGACTGGAGGCCTGGGCAGTATGACATAGTTGCTGTAGAGTCAGGCAACCAGGCTGCTCTTGGATTCTTGGTGGTTGGATTCCAGTTGCAGAAAGAAGATTTTGAGAGATGAGGTCTTGGGAGGGCAGATATGGGAAGGAGTCCATCAAAGTAGAGGGCCTACACCAGGAAGGCCCAGCCATCATACACAGAGGTTCAAAGTAGAACAGTAGAGAATCCTTAGAATTAGACCATAACTAGTCATGGTCTCTTTCCAAAGAATCTGGATCCTAGGCTCTCAGTAACCGAGAAACTTGATTCTCATATTGAAGAAAGGATTTGAAGAAATGGCCTGTTCACATTGAAGCTAACAGAAGCCTAGACCCTTTACAGTCCTACAGTCAAGATGGGCCCAGCAGTTCAGACTACTGAGCCTCTGCCTTGACCTGAAACCCCTTCACATAACTGGGAAGCCTGGAGCAAGTAATCCCTACCCACAGAGAAGGATGGGTTCAGAAACAGGCAGTCCAGATAAACCAACCTTAGCTGGCAGTTCAGTGTGTTGATTGTCTCACAGTCCATACAACTAGAGTCTGACTCAATCTCTTTGGCAAAGAATTCTTAGGCTACAGGATTGGTCATTACTTCTTCACCTCACCTCCACCCCCGGGTTTTAGAACATACATATATGAAGTGCATGTAAGGGGAAGTGTCAAATACTTTGTAAATTCAGACTGATACTTCAGATTCCAAGCCCTACAGTTTTTACTCAACTAATTTTATGTCTCATCTGTATCTCTTTTCTTCAAAACCAAGAATCCTTGTTTGGAAAAAAAAAAAACACAGAATGGAAACATCCCATGATTATCACAATCATTTCAGAATAACAGTAACAATATTGGCACCATCTAGGACAACACCAACACCAACAGCACCTTAATGTATTCAATGCTGTCATCCTCCCTCCTCCCATGTCCCACAGTAGACCATAGAGACCACACACA
>JADRCD010168780.1:0-16127 GCA_019843815.1 Montemys delectorum | reverse complement strand
TTTGTAGAAAAACTATAGTTTCTGTTTTGAAACTACACAGTGCAAAGGCTTTTCTTAAAGTCCCTTTCTTCTGTGCGCGTGTAGCGACAGCACTGTGCTGTGTGGCTTCTGTTGGTTTCGTTTATTATTTTGGAAGTGGTCTCCTTCTGGTAAGGAGGCACATTAATCTTTTGTGGGTGAAGCTTTTAGTATCGGGACATCTTTAGATCTTTAATCATTTAATCAAATGGTTAGAAAGAATTGATTATTCCGTCTAGTCTGGATAAGAATCAGGAACTACAGAGCTGTGGGGGTTTTTTGGTTTTTTGGTTTTTGTGGGCATTTCTCTTAGAATCTTCTTTGTATTTTCCATAGTTTCATTGTTTGCTATGCTAGCTCTAGTTTTTAAATTTTATAAATTTTATTGTAAAAAAATTACAAATAAAATCAATATCATACACTAAAAAAAAATGCAGGTGAAAAAACATGAAGTTTAATTTAAAAAAAATATCTTTGAAGGACAGTAGTAGTCATGTCAGTTTATTTTAACTCCATAAGTATGAAAAGGATAAACATGTTTTATTTCAGATGAATTACTTGGTCCTCGAAGACAATGTCGATGATGATCCCTGCAAATTTGCACTCATGAACAGAGAGACTTCAGAAAGGGTCATTCTGCAGGCTGCGAATTCAGACATCCAGCAGGCCTGGGTGCAGGACATCAACCAAGTCCTAGAAACACAGAGGGACTTCTTAAATGGTATGTGATAGACCTACTTCTAGCAAGGCCATATCAGGGGACCCTGCCCCTAAGCATCCTTGGGTCTAAGTTCATGGAGACTTACAAAGCCTGATCACATTCTATATGAGGTCTCTGACCTCATATAGTTTGTAGGCTATGGTGTATGCATGTCTTTGTGGTCCTGTGGCCAACTTGTAATAATTTGGGGAAAAGTATAAGACAGGCACATCTTGTATTGTAGGGGCCTGAGTTCTGTGATTCTTGTTTTCTCAGCTTGCAGCTGATGACTGGTATGCTCTAGGATTATCCAGAAATAAATAGGAATTTGGTAAAGCAGTTCAAATCCTGCCTCTTTTCCCAACAGCTGAGAGCCTGCCTAAGCTTCCCATCCAGCCGACCTCACCCCTTTCAGATGAGAAACAACTGCTAAGCCCAACTGAGTAGTACCCAAACTTTCCACAGCAAACTGGTGGTCCGTCAGGCAATGTGGGCCCTCCAAGCATCCTCCGTAAAAGGAGAAATGGGGTTGCTATTTTGTTCAGGTTTCACTATTGTGCCTGCTGGTTACTGTTCACCTGAGTGGAGGTGGACAGCTAGAAGGTAAAATGGAAGCAGCAATGCAGTGAATGAGTAGTCTCCCAAGCACACACACAGACACACAGGACATCACTTTCAGGCGTAGCACCACTTCTTATCTGTGAGATCTGTACTGTACACACGACCGATTGTCCCCATACATACACGCCTGTGCATGCCCACAAACCCGAGGTGCCCCATCTCTTCTCACCAGTATAGTGGCAAGGATTGTGGCATATGCCTTTCTTGGTTTCCACATACATTCAAACATGTGTGTGCATATCACACCGGACCTCCTTGGTATGCACTTCCTGCTTCTACTGAGGCCACGTTACCACATGGCCAGGTGTGCTTGTACATACTTGCATCCTCTCTTGGGCCTACCCTTGTAAGGTCTCCCCCCCTTCTTGCCAGTGTAGTCTTTAGACCATTTCAGAAGGTGTGAACATACCGTTCTCCAGGTGTCTAGTAAGGGACTGAATGCTCTGGGGGAAGGTAAGAGGTGCCATCCTAACTGAGGACCTCGGGTGGGACAGGAAACTGGAGTGAGATCTTTCTGCCCATGCTGGAGTACACGCGTTGGCACATAGTGTTCCCACAGGATGGTACGGCCTACCTGACTGCCCTGTATCTTTTCTAGAGGTAAGGAATGGAACACTGTTTTCATCCTAAAACAAAAGTTTAAGACTAGGGACATTGGTCGGTGGTTGTACTCATGGGGTCTTGAGTTCAAGCCCTATACCTTTAAAAAAAAGAAATTTTCTGGGTATTAAAGGAGAAGGCTACTGTAAACAGGATCCCATGGCTTTTTTGCTGTTATTATTTTATTTAGGGAGGGGTGTTTGGTTTTTCAAGACCAGGTTTCTCTGTGTAGTCCCGGCTATCCACCACAGCCTGGCTCAAGATCCCATGAGTTTTAAAGACAGCACATGGAACTGCCAGGGAGTATTTCAGGGTCGTGTTCCCAACTGGAAAAGGTTGCCAGGAGACACTAAGAGCTTCCAAGTTTCTCTTTTCCTTTTTAAACAACACAGGTTAGAACTGAAAGCTAGATAGCTTACAGTTTTTCAATATGCAGCTTTGAATATACACAGCTGTGGCTGACATGATGCAAAAATATGTGTGTGGGGGAAATAGATTCATTTAAGTTACGTTCCAGGAAGGATTTCCGGTGGACTAAGGTGGGAATGAAGGTTTGTAAAAAGCTCATCACTTCAGAACTAAAGTAAAATAAAAAATAGTAAGTTGAAACCAGAAATAAACAAATTAGCAATAGTGGCTCCATGTATTCACCCCTCCTCTTCTCATCGGGAGTTAAACTAAGCATTCTGTCTGTCTTTTCACACTTAATTCCCATATAACACAACATGGCTGCATCCTGGTTTGTTTTGTTTTTCATATGAGGAAAAACAGACTTGAGGGCATTAAGAAACTCGTCTAAAGCAAAAGCAGTAGACGTTAGGAAAGGGTCTGAGATGGGAGGCAGAGGCAGGCAGATCTCCAGGTTCTAGGCCAGCCTGGTCTACAGAGTGAGTTCTAAGACAGTCAGGGCTACACAGAGAAACCCTTTCTCGAAACCTAAATTGGGTAGGGAGGGGATATCTGAACCCAAAACTATGACTTGAGAGCTGATTTGCTGGTTCTTCCATACAGTTACCAGCAGCAGAGCAGACATTCGTCCTGTGCTCCCAAACAAAGCAAAGCAAAGAGAAAACGAAAGAAAGAAGGAAGGAGGTGTGGGAGCGGGGCACCAAGGCAGGAGATCAGACGTAAGCAAATGAACCCAAAAGGCAACATCTCACTGTTAGAAATGCCTGAGTTTTGAGCTTGGCATGGTGGTACATGTCTAGGATTCCAGCAGTCAGGAGGTTGAGTCAGGACTGAGAGAAACAGAAGCTTCCTGATCCCAAGCTGCGGTATTCCTGTTAAGGCTGGTGAGAGAATACAAGCCTATCCTTCTTCAGAGCTTATTGAAGAAAACAGTTTTTTCCAGTGATTTAGGGTAGTCAGTGTGCATAACCATGCAGCACCCATTTCCACTTCATGGGTAGAGTTTGCAACTCAGTTTATAGGGCTCACTGAGCGAGACAGTACTAACGTATTCTATGATGTGCTTACCCTGGGACCACGCTGCTTTCCGCAATCCAATGGGTCAGAGTTACGTGGTCCCGAAAGACCTTCCTCCTAATTATAGTAAAGGATGGAGCTGTCCCTGAACCGGGTGATCATTGCCTAAATATTTAATGCCCACAGAGTTCTCCCCAGGAGCCTCAGGGGCTGTGCTCAGACAGGCCTGCTATTCATTTTCATACATGTGGGAGAAGATGATGCGGTGATAGAACAGGACCAGGCTTCTTAGAGACACACCTCCACCAACCTTCCCTCTTGAGACCTATTAGAAAGGGGTGTGTGACCCCCGTCGAGTCTGTTGAAAGGCATGCTGCACCCATCACTCTGTGTGTTAATCGACTTAAATGGCTGTTGCAGCACACACTGGTAAAAATAGCCTAATTGTGCTCGCCCTGAAAGTCCTTTATACAGCAGCCTACCAAAGTGGCTTTTCCTGGTTGTACCTCTTTAGTGCTCAAACCTTTGGATCTTTTTTTTTAAGATTTCTTTATTTATTATATGCAAGCACACTGTAGCTGTCTTCAGACACCCCAGAAGAGGGCATCAGATCTCACTACAGATGACTGTGAGCCACCATGTGCTTGCTGGGGTTTGAACTCAAGACCTTCGGAAGAGCAGTCAGCGCTCTTAACTGCTGAGCCATCTCTCCAAACCTTTGAACCCTAAACTCAGGAAAGCAGAACAGAGCTCACATCTTTCCCTCCAAGCCAGCCTTCTTCATCCTCTGAGTTGCCCATACTGCCATTTGCCTCACTCTCCCCTGCTTTTTCCATACGCACATGGATTTTCCAGCTTCCCTCCCCACACCCCCTGAGCTCCTGTTTTATATTGGCCTCAAAGTGACTTTTGAATTAGATGGAAAGGCTTCTGCCTGCTCCTTTCAAGTCTTCTAGCTAACTGCTTCAAGGTTTACATTCCTCAAATGTGCCTCAGTGATAGAATCTGAATCCAAAACTTTTTTTTTTCTTTTTTGGTTTTTTCAAGACAGGGTTTCTCTGTATATCCCTGGCTGTCCTAGAACTCATTCTGTAGACCAGGCTGGCCTTGAACTCAGAAATCCACCTGCCTCTGCCTCCCAAGTGCTGGGATCAAAGGCGTGCGCCACCACCACCCTGCAATCCAAAACTTTTAAGGTTATTTAATACATCTGCTTCTCATCTTCAGACTGACAGCTAGCTGCGCTGAGCCTCCTAGGTATCATGCACCCTATCTCCCTTACCTGTTTCATCCCCTCCCCTTCCATGGAAGCCTGTGATCCTACACACAGATCTTCTGAGTGCTACCTATTTCCAATACTTCACACATACTTCCTTCCTTGTAAATGTCAGAGTGGCAGCCAGTCCCCTTCTGAAGCTCTTTAAATGTAGTAAACTTGGCCCCACCCAGAGAACACAGATTGACAAGAGATTGTTGTAATAACATGAGGTTTATTGATCCACGTAGGTAGGGTTGCCCACTCTCACAGGGGGGTCAACCTCGAATTCAGAAAGCCCACATCTTTTATACTTTACAAAGGCCAGATTTCTGCAACAAGGCTAGCTAGCTTACTCTGGTTGGTGGAACACAGGACAAATGATCTCATCAGGCATTGGTTGGCTTGCTCAGGGGGCTGTTCTTGGCTTAGTCAGCCAACTTCCCTATCCAGCTCTGCACCTGGCCTTGAAAAGTCTCTGGGAAAGGGACTACCACCTAGTTACCCCCTACCACCTAGTTACTCAGCTAGGTGGTAGGGGGGATTGTCATCAGCAAGGTTAGGGTGACAGTTTGTGATCTTTTTCAAAATTCACCACAGGGAGGGGTTGGGGGGGTTCTTCTGAGAATTGCTAATCTTGTTTTCATGGACCTTAACATCATTGCGACCACCAGTTATTTTTGTTTTGGCCTTACTTAGCTTAGTCAGAATGGCCTGGTCATTCTGTCTCAACATTCTGACCACCAGAACTTTGTTTTTACAACATATCCTTGGCTATCTCTGAAACACAACTTCTCAGTGTTTGAAGCTGCTGCTTGCTACTTCCACATTGCTTGCTGCTTGTAAGAGCTGGAATACGGCTCTCTTATTTTACTTTATTTCTACATTCCCAGAACTTTTGTTTCTATATTCTCAAAAGCTTGGTTTCTATATTGCCAGAACCTTGTTTCTACAGCTTTGTTTTTCACTTTAGTACTTCATAGACACACATGCACAAACACACGCACGCATCCACTCACACATCTAGCATAAACCCTGCTACCTTGCAGGCCCCTGCATCCCTGTGGGGTCCCTGAAGGTAGAGCAACCCACTCTTCTTGCCTGCAGCACTACAGTCACCCATCGAGTATCAACGGAAGGAGAGGAGCACGGCTGTGATCCGGTCCCAGCCCCCTAGGGTTCCGCAAGCCAGCCCCAGGCCCTATTCTGGCCCAGTGGGCTCAGAGAAACCTCCCAAGGGCTCCAGCTACAACCCACCTCTGCCACCCCTGAAGATATCTACCTCCAATGGCAGTCCAGGGTTCGACTACCACCAGCCTGGGGACAAGTTTGACACTAGCAAGGTAAGTGGCAGCTTGCTCATGCCCTTGTCACCTCAGAGACCTGAAGTCATCCTTAGGAAACAGCCTCGTCTCCTGTCGATTATCTTAGCAGGAACAATCCATTAAATATAATCCAATCTTACTTGTTTTTCTTTCTTCCCTTGTAATTAACTGAAACCAGTTTCCTCTGGCTGGGGCACGGTGTGACCAAGGGCTGTTAGCATCTAAATGTGAGGGAATCCTTGTGGCAATAGGGAAAAATGGGTGCTTTAAACCACAACTCCTGTTTGCCATATTAGAAAGAGCCAGGGGCTGGAGAGATGGTTTAGCAGTTAAGAGCACTGACTGTTCTTCCAGAGGTCATGAGTTGAAATCCCAGCAACCACATGGTGGCTCACAACCATCTGTGATGAGATCTGATGCCCTCTTCTGGTGTGTCTGAAGATAGCTACTATATATATATATATATATATATATATATATATATATATATATATATATATAAAATTCTTTTTAAAAAAAAAAAAAAAGAAAGAAAAAGCCAGCCCCATCTAACAGTGGAGTGCACCAGGACCCTCCATTGACTGATGTGGCAAGAGGAAACTGATCATTGAGCACATGTGGAAGCTAGACTCCATAGTCCACACTTCAAATACCACAGGAATACAGTGTACCACAGGGATACAGTGTACCACAGGGATGCAGTGTACCACAGGGATACAGTGTACCACAGGGATACAGTGTACCACAGGGATACAGTGTACCTCAGGGATACAGTGTACCGCAGGGATACAGTGTACCACAGGGACACAGTGTACAACAGGTCTAGTCTGCACAGCTGGCTTCATCCTAAACCACAGTGGGAACAGGAGAAAACCTGGAAAGTACTAGCTAGGTTGGGAACCAGGCAATTTGCTTCCCACTCTAAACTGTGAGCCTCACTTTTAAAACCTAGCGGATTTGCCCAGTAGACCTAAGTAGTCTCCAGAACTCATTAGGTCTAGGAATCAGGACATGTGCATCTCTTACACACGTGATCCAATGTTATAGATGTAATTCTTCCCACCTTCACCCCCAGAATCATTAGTTGATGCTGATATTGTTCAAATGAATGGTCGACGTATAAGTTCAGCCCTGTACTACAGTAACTGTCCCTCCCACCTTTCTCACCGTACCACCTGAAATAATTTTCTGCCCTAGAAAAACCCTGCCTGTGTGAATCAGTTGAAGTCACTTTGGCATTTTGTCAGCCTTATGGAAGATTTTCTGGCTCTCACCATGCCCTAGGGGGCAGCCTGGCCTCCCGGGGAGTTACAGGTCTGTGTAGATGCAGCTGCCCTGGTATGACTCGCATGAAGAGGTCACATGGGCAGCGCTTCCTGTATTAAGTGCAGTGATAGGGAGACCTCAGGATGTCTGTTTCACGGGGTAGCCTTACCCGTGCATCAGACACAGTACCATTCTTACTCCTGTGTCAGAGAGGGTCAGGATGAGGTGCACAAGCAAGTGTTGCTTCTTAAAAGGATAAAGAAATGAGCTGGGCATGGTGGTACATGCCTGTGAATTCCAGCACTTGGGGAGGTTGAGGGTCAAGGATCACGAGTTCAAGGTCCTGGCTTACATGTCAAATGAGATCTAAAAAAGGATGGGGGGGGGGGGGGGGGGGAAGCGTAGCACCAAAGGGTCTATCTTCTTCCCATAGTGGAGGATTGTGACCCCTGACCTGACATTCACCCTGACCTCACTCTGCCCAAGTGCTTACATGCCCTGTGCTAATAACAGGTTCTTCCTGCCATCAGCAAGAGGAAGGCTGCATGCTAGGAGGGAGCTTCCAGTTGAAGGCTGTCCATAGCTTTCCCCGGGCACCACTTGAAGCCATTATAATACTCAGTTATAGGCTTTGGTAATAGTACTGTACTGCCATAAAAATGTGCTTTCAGAGCACGGTTACGAAAATGTCCTCCCTTAGGAGTGCTCTGCTTTTCCGCTTGCCCTTCATCCTGCCAGCGAGCCGTCTGGCCTCTGGCCATGCAATAGGATGCAGAGCCAGACTGTGCGAACCACCCTCCTTGTGTTTGTGTGCCTTCCGACCCTGTCTCCTAGCAGACCGACCTGGGAGGCTGCAATGGGACGTCATCCATGGCTGTAATCAAAGATTACTATGCACTGAAGGAGAACGAAATTTGTGTGAGCCAAGGTGAGGTGGTCCAGGTCCTCGCCGTCAACCAGCAGAACATGTGTCTGGTGTACCAGCCTGCCAGTGACCATTCCCCAGCAGCAGAGGGCTGGGTCCCAGGCAGCATCCTGGCACCCCTCACCAAAGCCACAGCAGCGGCTGAAAGTAGTGACGGGAGCCTCAAGTAAGTGCTTCCATGACTTCTGGGAGAGGAGTATGTGGGTTAAAGAAAAAAAAAGTCAAAACCAAAAAACCACAAAATGCAAGCCTTCCCTTAGGGAAGGGCCGATGCTTGTTTGTGATCATGCCAGGGGGAAGGGGGTGCGGAGCCGCCCACCTGCAGCTCGGGGTGGCCAGGCTAGACCTCTCTGGGGTCGTGGTGGCGGTGGTGATGGTGGATTTTATTTCCCTTTTATTTATAATTTTCTGTTCATCTTTCCCCTTCTTTTTCCCCCCACTTGTTAAGAAAAGAACCCTACTGAAACCCTAGGGGACAAAAGGCATGCCTTCCGTTGCTACATTTGGCCCACCACGGGACTCACTGGACTGGACTTCTATTTATATTGTATGAAGTTACTGATATATATATATTTTTTTTTGATTGGCACCTAGCAATGACCTTAGCACAAATGCCAGGCCTGGACAGGTCAGAGCCTGCTGCTTCTCCCAAAAGAGAGGGGATTTTTTTTTTTTTTTTTTTTTTTGGTTGTCCATGGCAATTCCTCTGTACAGATTGTAACTTTTTATTTTTATTTCTCTCCTCCCCTGTCACTTTAATATATGTTCATGGTAATTTGTAAGATATTCCTTTTCCTTATTTTGATTGCAAAAACCCTTCTGAACACATTCCTGTATAAAGCATTTTGCACTATTTAAAGAAACCCTTATGGATGAAGTCAGGTTGTGCAATATGGGGAGCAGCAATGTTTATCATTGTACCTGTAATGTAACTAATAATTTTAAATGTACTATTTTAAATATGTAAAATAAATTTTCACCATGAGCATGTTTTAATGAGGTTAAAGGTTAGTTGACCCTTTCCCCCATCTCATTATTCTCAGACTTTGAGTGTGAAAATGATTTTTTTTTCCCTTTCTTTTCTATAGTTTATGGGTTGGTTGACTGCATTGGCAGGGTGGGGTTTGTTGGGTTTTTTTTTTTTTTTGGTTGTTTGTTGTTGTTGTTGCTAAATCATGGACCCTGCCCTCTCCTCTAAATATCCCCTCTGGATTTTCTCTGACTTTAGCAAACAGAAATGGCAGAGTCAGTGCTATCCAGAGGGTTCCCAGTACCCGAGTGTCCTTCAGGTGCTGACGTCTATGGGTGACCAATATAGGGCAGTGTCAGACTACTTCTCTCACAGCTTCACAGTCACCCAGGGGTCCCAGGCACTATCATGAGCAGCAACACCAGCAGAAATGCCTGCTTTGGCCCTTTTCAGTCAGGAAATAGAAGGTACTGATATCACCCGGCCTCTCCAGGGAACCACAGAAATCAGAAGTGGCCACACAGTAATATAGGCCCTGCCTTTCCTGGTCTAGAGATGTTTATTTCAGAAACCTCAGATGGAAAGGCCACAGAGCCCCAACATAACCAAGCCTCATAGATATAGCTCTTAATGGACAGTGCCCTCGTCACCCAGACACTGAGCCCACCTTCCCCTCCTCCACCTTTGGTGTCTTGGGCTCAGGGGGAGGGGCAAAGAGAACAGATAGATGGACCCACTAGCTCCTTGGGTTCCTTGCAAGCCACAGCTTCACAAGGGTTGGTGACACTGGAGGTGAGCCACTGACTAAAAGCGGTACTAAGTGTCAATCAGCAAAGGCCACTCACTCCCCCTGCCTTGGGCCTGCTGTGACCACGGGGATGCCTACAGGATAAATGTCACTGAAACTGTGTCCACATCAGTCGCTGGGCTTGTGGCCAAGAGATGGAAGCTCCCCAAACCATGGTGAAGTGTTCTTCTGGGAAGAAGGATTTGAAATCGAACCTCTCCTGCCTCTGTGCTCCTCCGATCTTCTTCCTGCGCTATTTTTTAACAGTTGTCACCAAGCACACTGAGGAGCCCAGAGAGTGACCGTTAACAGGTGTACACCCCACACGTGCACAGATGTATACACAATATACCTTCTGCCTTGGAATTCTTTTTGACAGGGACCTCCCTGACTCAGATGTTCCCAGGGGAGCCAGGGACATGGATTTGGGAATAAAAGACAAGAGACAAAAGTCAGCAGTGTTATCCGATCTGGGGTGTCTTGCATGTCTGATTCTCACTGGGGTAGAGAAGAATGCGGAGCTGGGTGCTCTGGGAGGGCCTGAAGAGCTTCTGGTCAGGGGCTCTGAGACAAGCTCTGCCCTTGGAAGGATGCCACTTCCCACAGCATGCCAGAGCATGATCGTTAATTGTTCTCCTCGGGTTAATTGTTAAGGCTGTGTGTCAGGTGGCGTGTTTCTAGAACATCTACCTCGGGTTCCTTCGGCTCCTGGTGGCTCTGGAGTGCTGTGGAGGAGAGGCATTTGAAGTATTTTTCCTACTGAATCTCAGCTGCCTCTCCCTTCATGAAGGTTCTCCTCAAGGAACCCTATCTGCAGAGCCCCATATTTAACCAGAAAACACAGAAGGAAGGACAGGCCTCACTTCAGACAAGAACTAACTCATGCAAATCCCGTGGCCATGAAACACCGCTGCTATTCAGGTCCCTGATGCTACTTAGGTCATGGCCTTTATTGCCCTTGACTCAGACCGATGTGAGACTCAAGGGCTGAGCCTGTCTTCTGTAACTGTGAAGTGGAACCCAGCCCTCAAGGACACTGCCACTGTCACTTCCCTGGGAGCACATACTGGGCCTTATTCCAGCAGGGAAGCCGGAACCCTTTAGTGACTGGGCCCTATAGTCACGAACACACACATGGAGGATGCATCCGGAAACCTCGTCCTGAAGTTTCTAGAGATGTGTGGGGTATGTGCCTCCACTTACCAAGGCAAACCCTGGCACCCCCCCCCCCCAGGGTTTGAGAGTGCCTTATCCCAGATAATATATGAGGTATTATAGAAGGTACCAGGGACTTGTTTGCACAGAATAAGCTGTATTTCCTTTATCTTTCCTATTCTATACTCATCCCATCCACCATGCCCTTGTCAAAACGCCACCTCAGTCCTAGGAGGCTTCATCAGACGCTCAAAGCAAACCTCCCTGAGTCTGGTGACCTGGTACTCATTTCTTCCAGATGTTGCACTTCACCTTGCCTACCTTCAGGAAGGGTCAAAGTTCATCCTCACTCCCAGTTAGAGGTGAGGTCAGCCCTAGTCACCGCAGGAGCTGGTACGCAGGTCTGGGGCCCTAAAGCTGGCAGGGGCTTCACTGGAGCATCTCCTCTGATACTCAGGGGTGGTGAGCCCACCCACCACCTCACTCTGCTCCATCCTGCCATTTTGATTGGTGCATTTTTTGGTGTAACAGGAAGTCATGCTCTTGGCACACTCTACGCATGAGAAAGCGGGCAGACGTGGAGAACACGGGTAAAAATGAAGCCACAGGGCCTCGTAAACCCAAGGATTTTCTGGGCAACAAAGTCTCTGTTAAAGTGAGTAAGGTGTTCACAACTGGGTCCCCGTCATCTCTTCTCTCCCTGAAGCGTTCTCATAGGCAGTTTGGGCGGGTGGGGTTGGCTACTTATTCACTGCCCAGTGTGGGGACCAAAGGGGGAGTAGTTTAGCAGGATTCTGCATGCAAGATCAATCTGTTTTTTATTTTTTATTTCTCCTGGCACCTTCAGTTCAAGTAAGTACCTCTCTTTTCCTTGTCTTTTTATAATGAAGCAGATATTTTGCAGCAAAATTATCTGCAGCATTCTTAGAAATGCAAGATGCTTGGTTCATATTAAACTTCTCAAAGACGCCCACTCCGTAGCCTAGGTTTGGGGACACACTCAGGTTAAAGGGGAACACTGAACCCCTGATCTCATGAAGGCAGAGGTTTGGCGCTTAAAGCCCATCCTATCCTTAGAAAAGTTTCATTTCTTTTCCCCAGACATCACCTGTAAGCAATTTCTTTATGTTCCCACTGAGCATGGGAAAAACATGGACACACATTGGCGAAGCCTGCGTTAATTTTTAAATTATCTGTTCCTTTGAACTATCAACCGTGAGCTTGGCAGACCCTCCATTTTTCCCAACTAGAAACAATGTGATGGCCATCTGCCTTGTTAGGTGACTCTTCTGAAATGCTTTGCCTCAGGACAATGAAAATCACACATTGGGGCTGGAGAGATGGCTCAGCGGTTAAGAGCACTGTCTGCTCTTCCAGAGGTCCAGAGTTCAAATCCCAGCAACCACGTGGTGGCTCACAACCATCTGTAATGAAATCTGGTGCCCTTTTCTGGGGTGTAGGATACATGCAGGTAGAACAATGTATAACATAATAAATAAATAAATCTTAAAAAAAGAAAGGAAGGAAGGAAGGAAAAAAGAAAGAAAGGAAGGAAGGAAGGAAATCACGCATTATCTGTTGGGCCCTTTGCCTTCCCAAGCAAAGAGCAACCAAAACCTATTCAAGATCCTTTTGGGGAAAAGAAATTGGAGAGTCCAGCCTCGACAGAGTGGACAGTTTAATTCCAGCACTCACGCTTTTCATCTGGTCACCTCCATTGCTCTTCCTGGTGTGATAAGCAGGTGTCCACTGTCCCCTGAGAGCATGCTGCTGCTGTGATGCCCCACGCCCCACCTGAAAAGCACCCGGTTTTTCTCTGCCTGGTTTCCCATGTCCATGCTTCTCTGATATGCCCCACTAGACAGACTGCTGTGTTCTAACTGTGTTCTTTTTCTTCCCCCTTCTTCATGCTGCCAACCAAGGAGACGAACAGTTCCGAGGAGTCAGAGTGTGATGATCTTGACCCTAATACTAGTATGGAGGTAGAAGCAGCTCTGTTGTCCTATTTCCTACACTGATTCCCTCTTCCCAGTGTATTCTCTAACAGTGGCCTCACTAGAACCCAGGGTGGCTCGTGCTTCTGTAATGTCAGGCCATCTCAGGGTGTCCCATCCAGACTAAAGCAAAACAAAACAAAACCTAAATTCACCTCTATTTGGCTAGGAAACTCTACTGTGGTGTCATTTTAAAAACAAACCCTTGTGCTTGTCTCTTGAAGGCTTCCTTAATGTTTTCTTCCTTGGAAGGTTTGGCTTTATGTAGGAAATACCCAACTTAATTATTTGAAACATAGAATACTTTCTTTTTTCATAGAAAATAGCTATAATTGGTAGTTGGCTCACAGTGGAAGGATAAGAGCCACCCAGTGGTTGGGTTTTGTTTTGTTTTGTTTTTTCTCTTTATAGTTTTCTCTACTTTTTCCTCTTCCTCTGTGCCCCTTTCTCTTCCTCTTGACCTTCTGGGCTCTAGTCCTTCGATGTTCTATGGTTTTTCTGGATGACCTGGCTCCTAGTAACTGTAGCTGGTTAAGAACAAAGCAAGAAAGGATTAACTCGGGCATTCTCTCTCCCATTCCCAGGGCCCAGGCAGGGCCAGTGTCTATGACTACCATATGAACAGGCCTACCTAACAGCCTCTCTCCTGGAACCTTAGTCTAGGGACAGTGAGGCAGGACTATGTGGTAGATCGTTCCCACATCTCAGTTTTGCATGAGTACAGGAGTTGGAATAGTATCCTCCCATCTTGAACATCCATGCCAAGTCTGTAACCACCCAAAGCCACAAACCCTGGAGAATCAGAGCAAGCATATCCTAGCTTGCCTTGCTATTTAGACTTTTGGGATAGACTGAAATGTCTTTCTCCAAATCTGTGACCCATCCCTACCAGCATATTAAAAATTATAGATTTCCTCTAATGCAGAATAATTTCTTTAGTTTTTAAATGTATTTTTTACTATTTCCTAATGTATAGAATATACTTTTATCACATCTACACCCCTCTATTGCTCTTACCTCCCTCACTCCCTCCAAAACCCATTCTGCCCAACAAATCACCTTCCTCCTCCCACAGTATTTGTTTTATTCTTAAACACTCCCTGAATTTAATCAGGGTTCCTCACTCGAGCACAGACAACTTATCAGTGACTATGTCACTGAAGAAATGAGGACAACCCCCACCCCACCCCCACCCCAGCGATGACAATAGCTCCTCAATGAGGGATGGGGCCTTACGTGTCCCTCCCTCTTCCTCGTGTAATCTTGTCAGGCCCAATCTTGTACAGATAATCACCGCTATGAGTCCATGATGCTACAGCCATACCGAGTCCCCGGCATCCTCCAGAGCTTGTGTTTTCTCTGTCCCCTTTTCCAGGATGTTCCCAGTGTCTAGGGGTGGGGAGGGGAGGAGGAGCAATATGTAACTTGCATGTCTCGGATATGGCTGAGCACTCTGATCATTTGTGGATCTATCTATACACTAACCACTTACTGCCCTATGCAGAAAGGAAGCTTCTCTGTCAGGCACTAAGGGTGCACACCTTTAATCCCAGCACTCAGAAGGCATGGGTAGGTGGATCTCTGAGTTCAATGCCAGCGTAGTCTACAGAACTAATTCCAGGACATCTGGGGCTATCCACACACGCGTGTGCACACACACACACACACACAAACACACACGCTCACACGGAGAGAGAGAAAGAGAAAGGGATTGTCTCAAAAAAAGGAAGGAAGGAAGGAAGGAAGGAAGGAAGGAAGGAAGGAAGGGAGAGAGGGAGGGAAAAACCTCTGAAAGTAGCACTGATCTATGGCTACAAACATAATTATTTAGAAGACAGTTTGACACCATGTCATTTAGCATAACAGTGGTAGGTTTTCTTGTGTGTAGTCCTAAAGTTTTCACCTAGCTAGGTATTATTATTATTATTATTATTATTATTATTATTATTATTATTTTGGCATTATCTCTAAGAAATCCACCACCATATTACGAAAGCAGCTAAAAAGCCCATGAGAGACCATGTGGCCTAAGAAGAGCAAAGGCAGCTGTGGAAGGAGCCACCTGAATTGAGCTGAGCCAGGAGGTTGAAAACAGGAGCTCTGCCTGAATAAAACAGTCCCTGTGATGTGGGTTCTGCAGCAGAGACAAGCACGGTGGGGTTGGGTCGACAGAGCACTCTGTTGTGGAAGGAAGCAGTGAGGGCATTCACAGCTTAAATACATGTTAGAGATGAGGAAAGCAGAGGGATTCCTGACTGCTTTCCTTGCATTTCATAGGACAGGCACCTGCAGGTATGGGTCCCACACCTATCAACGTGTAGACGTCCATGGTGCCTTATCACCGTGCCTAGTTGTCACTGGTGTGTAATGAAGGAGTCAACTGCAAGTAGAGGGAAACCAAACAGGGGGATATGAGTCAGGTATCTGTGTCCCAAGTGTCCTTGGGACTTTGTCTAGCTCTAACAGTGTAAGGAGAGAAGAGTGTGATTCCAACACTGTCTGAGAAGAGGTGAATACAGGGGGATGTGCCAGTTGTCATCCACTGAGAAAATTAGTTAATCTAGTTAGATGTTTCATTCTATACTTAGATAAGAAGAACACACACACACACACCTTAGCCCTGCCTTCAAGTAAACCCGTTTTTAAGGCTCTTAATATTCAAAGCAGGGTAGCCTCTTTGTGAAGTGAGTGAGATGGGCCCCTGGGAAGTGCTACTGGCTACCCAAGCAAAGGGTGTTCTTGATGCAGAAGAAAGCCCCCGTGTGTGTTGCTACATGAACAGAAAGGTTTTGCATCTGATAACTGAGACTCAACGCTTCCTGTAGGCAGAAAGTTCAGCTAACCTAAACGCTCAAGGAGGTAGGGGAGGAGGGGATGTGCAGATCTGCCCATTGCTCCAGGGTGTCCAGCACAGTTGCCCCAACAGCCACTGGCATTCGTTCCATGCCTACCCTCCCGAGAGTCCATGAGCTCCTTCGAACCTGTCACTATCCTGATGGTAGCCATCATCCCCGATGTTGGCTTAGTGACTTCAGAGACAAAACACACACACACACACACACACACACACACACACACACACACAC
>JADRCD010168779.1:0-35236 GCA_019843815.1 Montemys delectorum | reverse complement strand
TTGCCTTTGGTAGGTTGGCCATTTTTACTATGTTAATTCTGGCAATCCATGAGCATGGGAGATTTCTTCATTTTCTGAAATCTTCTTCAATTTCTTTCTTGCAGAGACTTGAAGTTATTGTCATACAGGGTTTTCCCTCATTTGGTTAGAGTTACCCCACGATATTTTATGTTATTTGTGGCTATTGTGAAGGGATTCCCTAATTTCTTTCTCAGCCTATTTATCATTTTTATAAAGAAAGGCCACTGATTTATTTGAGTTAATTTTATATCCGGCCACTTTGCTGAAGTTGTTTATCAGATGGAGAAGTTCTCTGGTAGAATTTTGGGGGTCGATTATGTATAATATCATATCATCTGCAAATAGTGATACCTTTATTTCTTCTCTACCAATTTGTATCCCTTTGATCTCTTTTTGTTGTCTTAGTGTTCTAGGTAGCACTTCGAGTACTATATTGAATAGATATGGGAGAGTGAGCATCCTTGTCTTGTCTGTGATTTTAGTGGGATTGCTTCAAGTATCTCTCCATTTAATTTGATATTGGCTGTTTTTTGCAGAAGATTGACTTTATTGTTTCTAGGTAAAGGTCTTGAATTCCTGATCTCTCTAATACTTTTAACATGAAGGGTGTTGGATTTTGTCAAATGTGTTTTCTGCATCTGTGTGCTTAAGAGTATGTAAGCGCCGGGCATGGTGGTGCATGCCTTTAATCCCAGCACTTGGGAGGCAGAGGCAGGCAGATTTCTGAGTTTGAGGCCAGCCTGGTCTACAGAGTGAGTTCCAGGACAGCCAGGGCTATACAGAGAAACCCTGTCTCAAAAAACCAAAAAAAAAAAAAAAAAAAGAGTATGTAAACTCTCTAAACAGGCCCATATCCCATAAGGAAATAGAAGAAGTCATTAAAAACTTCCCACCCAAAAAAAGCTCAGGGTCAGATGGATTTAGTGAAGAATCTTACCAGACCCTCAAAAAAGACCAGTATTCCTCAAACTATTCCATAAAATAGAAACAGAGGGAACACTACCTAATTCATTCTATGAAACTACAATTACTCTGATGCCTAAACCACACAAGGACCCAACCAAAAAGAGAACTTCAGACCAATCTCGCTTATGAATATTGATGTAAAAATAATCAATAAAATACTTGCAAACCAAATCCAAGAACACATCAAAACCATCATTCACCATGATCAAGTAGGCTTCATCCCAGGGATGCAAGGTTGGTTCAATATATGAAAATTCATTAATGTAATCCACAATATAAACAAACTCAAAGGAAAAAAATCCATGATCATCTCCATAGATGCAGAAAAACTCTTAAAAAGTCTTAAGGAATCATTATTGACTCTTTTATTGTAGGCATAATGTGTTATATGCTGTGTAAAGTTTACCCTTGGGTTATTCAAATGCTGATTTCTCTGCCCTCATATCTTATTTCTATCCAGACATAGCATCGTACTGCTTAGAACAAGAATCTCCTGTCTCAAATTTGTGTAAATAGTTCTAAGCATTTATTATCTGCCGTGTCAATAAATGCTGATCACCCAATGGCTGAGCAGAATAGAGAATAGGCTGGGGCATCTGCCAGCAGAGGAAAGAGAGAGGGAGCTGGGGAGAGGCAGATCAGTGAGGAGGATAGAGAAACTGGAGCCATGAAGAAAGAGTTTGAAGAGCCAGATCAATAATAATATGCAAGTATCATGGGATGGGACTGGGAAGTAGTCAGATTTACTTAGGAGGTAAAGGTAAAAAGTTAACTGCTCAGTTATTGAGGTGCAGTTTTGAATTAATCTTATTTCTTCTGTGTGGTTGTTGGCAAATAGCCTAAGTAAAGAAATACAGTCACCCTTGTTAATTTATCCTTTATACTTATATTAAGGATAATTCATTTAATGAAAAAAAAAAGGCCATGGATTTAAAGGAGAATGGGGAGAGATATTTAGGAGGGTTTTGAGGGAAGAAAGGGAAGAGAGAAATGATATGATTTTATTATAATCTTAAAAAGAAAAGAAAAATAACAGCAAAATTTCCAAGCAGGCAAGGACTTGAGTAGATAATTCTCTGAAGAAAATCATAAATAACCAATAATGACATGAAGTGATGCTCTCAGCTTCACTGGTATCTTAGGGTTTTCATTGCTGTGAAGAGACACCAAGACCATGGCAACTCTTAGAGGGAAACATCTAATTGGAGCTGGCTTACAGTTCAGAGGTTTAGTCCATTATCCTCATGTCAGGATGCATGATGACACGCAGGCAAACATGGTGCTGGAGAGGTCGCTGGGAGTTTTATATCCAGATAAAGCCCACCCCCAGTGACATACTTCCTCCAACAAGACCACACCTCCTAGTAGTGCCACTTCTTCTGGGCCTATGGGGGCCATTTTCTTTCAAACCTTACACTGGTAACGTGAAAAAAATACCATGAGGTGCTGTCTCATACTAGGTGCATTTAGTATTGTCAAGTAAATAAGAGAGAACAGGCATTGGCAAAGGTGTAAAGACATTGGGAAACACATTCACTGCTGACATACAATGGTGCAGTGGCTGTCGAAGAGTAGTGGGATGGTTAATACAGAGCTCCTGTGTCCTCCAGCTCTACCTCGTGTACACACCTGGAAGAACTGGAAGCAGACCCCACCCACCATGGAAGAGCTGCCCATCCACGTCCATAGCAGCACTGGACACAACAGATGAAAGGTGAAGGCAACTCAAGGGTCCATCCACAAATGAACATGGTAAATACATAAATGAAATACTACTCATCTTTAAGCAGGAAAATTTTTTTTGGATTTTTTTAAAATAAAAACTTATTTAGTTAACGAAAGTCATACATGTTGTGAACAAGATGTTTTGAAATGGATATATTTTAGAATGACTAAATCAAGCTAATTAGTGGGTGTGTTACTCATCTCTTTTAGAGGTGAGAACTCTTAAAAATCTATTCCCTAAGCAACTGTCAAGAATACAGTATATCGTTATTATCTATAGTCACTACACTATAAATAGATGTCTAAAATTTATCCAGCTTGAGTTACTGAAACTATGCTCTTGACCAGCATCTGCCCAAGCTTCTCACATTACCCTTGGGAACCACCATCCAAACACCCACTTCCATAAGCTTGGCCTTTTCAGATCATCATGTACAAGTGAGATCATGCAGTCATTTTCTTTCTGCATCTGGTTTATTTCACTTAGGATGTCCTCCTTGGTCATCCCTGTAGTTGCCTATATGAGAGTAGGTCCTCTCATGTTTTTAAAGTGGAGACTTTAAAGATTATATAAAGCATACATATTAGGTTCACTCACTGTCTAATGAACATGTAAATCTATGTGTTGGCTATCATGTATAATACTATAGTAAAACTGGGATTACTTTCTTTTACATATTGATTCTCTGTCCTTTTGACTACATCCCTAGCAGTGGGTTTGCTGCATCATAGGATGGTTCTGTTTTTAATTTTAACCTGGCTAGTGGTTAAACACAGGGTCCTGTGTGGGCTAGACAAGTGTCTCTATCACTGAGCAACCTCCTAGTCTTACTTTTTTGAGGAAGGCCCATGTTGTTTTTGTACTTTGCATTTCCAACACCAGTGTTCAAGGGTAGTCTTTTTTTCCATACACTCTGCACACACTTTGCTTTTTTGATAGTAGCTATCCTGACAGGTATGAAATAATGCCTCGTTGTTTTAATTTATATTTGTCTGATGACTGGTGCTTTTATAAACTTGACCTTCGGTATGTCTTCTTTTGAGAAAAGTCTATTCAGATCAGGAGGGAAATGATCTCGCACATGTTTTAACAAGAATGAAACTTGAGGAGACACTAAGAGTAAGAAGCCAGACACAAGGTATTCTTTGATTCCCTTGTATGAGACATTGAGAATACTCATATGTGCAGACTGAAAATAGATCGGTGGCCACCAACAGCGTGGGCAAAGGGGGAGATGGAGGATTTAGTGTTCACAGTATCAATGGGAGATGATGCTGAAAGTCATCTTGCTGGGGAGAATGGGGCAGAAACATGGAAAAAATCCTTGTCTCTGGTGGTATCAGGGAGTGCCTAAATCCATCCTGAGATTAGCCTCTAGCCTGTTCTCTAAGCTTTGTTTACTCTTTATAAACTTCACAGGCTGCAGTGCTTGCCTGACATGCACAAAGCTCTGGGTTTGAATCCCAGCACTGCCTCAACTGGGTGCAGGGGTACATGGGAAAGTGGGAGCAGGAAGGTCAGAAGTTCGAGGTTATCCTCCCCTATGTGGTGATTTGAGATCAGCCTGGGAGATGTGAGACCTTGTCTAAAAACAAAGCAATACATGGACTTCGCCTAGTTTTCCTTGACTTTAAACAGGGATTGATGATGACATTCCAGGCATAATTTTGCAGAGGTCTCAAGATGCCATCAATTTAAGAACAGGCTTTGGTTTATATTTGTCTTACCTTTTTTTTTTCTTAAATATGTTGGAAAAGAAAGAGTGCAAGAAACCTCCCCTATTTTAAGACTCGGTTGGTAATGACCCAGTTCTGAGAGTTCCAGTATCTGCCACTCAGCAGACGGGTCTTCCTGGCCCCACTTTAAGGACAACAAGCCAAGACATTATGGTAAAAGGAGCCGTCCCCTCTGGCCAAGGCCTTCTGACCCTAACTGTCCACTCAGGCAGGGTCAGCTGGGGTGACAGACAATGTCATGAATCCAAGCTAGGGAAATATTCATCAAAATGAGGCTGGGTGAGTGTTTAATGGTAACCCTGTAGCCTGGTGCTGTCTCCAGATTGGGTCCTACATGTGTGCAGCCTAATGCATTATCACTGATGTTGTGTGAGAAATACAAAGGAGCCTGGGTTGCCGCTGTAGCATGACCTTTTGCTAGAAGTTTTTGCTCAGGGCAATTAAATGTTCAGCTATCTCCTCCTGGGGAGTGCCAGCTTGCATTTTAATTAGGCTTAGAAGAGGGAGGTGGGAGAAAGGATACTCAGACAAAGAATTAAAAAATAACAGTCTGCTTGATAAACAACACCATCCGTTTGCAGCTGTGAATCTTCTCTGCAGCTCCCTTCCCCTGCCAACTCCAGGATGCCTTTGACCCTTTGGGCTTAAAGCTCCCTTTCACGTAGGGAGAGGTACTGGAGAGAGCATGTTCTTAGTGAGGAGTTCAAATCTCAGTGGCCTTACCACCTTCAAAAGGGTAGAAGGCATGAACCTCGTTTCACAAATAAAGAAACTCAGGCTGAGAAAATAATTGGCTATAACCTGACTTAGAACAATAAAAAAGGCATAAACTACTGAGAGAGGAAATCACAGTAAATGATGTTGATTCAAAGGAGCCAATACTCAGATGTGGATCCTTTTTAAGTGAAATGATAGAACCAAGAACCAGTGCAGCCCATCCGGTCTTGTCAGGAGCTCAGGAAAGGGGGGAAAGGGTCGGAAGTGGCAGAGAGGACTTTGGGAAAACAGGAGCTATTCTGTCATATGCAGCTTCAGTGAGAGTGTCTGGATAGCAGAGCTGGTCAAACTATAAACTCAAAATTGGTACACTCCTGTATATGCTTTAATAAAACTAAGCTTAAGAAAAATAATATAGCAGTGGTTGTTGGAAGTTGGTTTTGTGCACTGTATATTTAGATGCTGGCTTCTACACCCAGACACTTGTTTGCAGTCTGGTCACTGGCACGGTCAAGCATCTTCAGTTTCAAAGTTATGTAAAAATTGTTTTCCATCGTCTTTAATTGGTTATTAGAGAGCTGATGCAGCCTATAACTAGGCAGAGAAGAGAATAGGGTGGGACTTCCAATCCCAGTGAGGGAATCCCAGTGAGCCAGAGAGAGAAGTAGAAGAAGGTGTAGAGGAGACCAGGTTGAGGGACCAGGAGGATTAGCCATAAGGTCATGCTGAGGGTCATGCTGAGAATTGCCATGAGGACACACATAGAGAAAGCAAGCGGGAAAGACTCAGATTGAAGGTGAAGGCCCATGAAGCTAGGACACAGGCAGCCTTAGAAGGTTAGAATAGCTTAGAACCTGCCCAACGTAGTGCCAGGAGCTTGTTAATAAAAAAAAAAAAAAACAAGGTCCCTGTGACATTGACTTGGGAGCTAAAATTGGCTAGAGCAGGCATAGAAATGCCTTGTAGTTATTTGGGAGCTAGTGAACTGCCCAAAACATTATTACAGGCGGTGGTAATGCATGCCTTTAATCCCAGCAACCGGAAAGCCGAGTGAGGTAGATCTCTGTGAGTTGAAGGCCAGGCACTTTGTGTATGCCAATGCATTTTTATCCCTCACACAAACCTAGAAAGGTACTGCAGTGGTTTGAATGAGGAAGCCCCTCATCGGCTCTTATGTTTGAATGCTTGGGTCCCAGTTGGTGAACCTGTTTGGGAAGGATTAGGAGGTATGGCCTTGCAGTAGGTGTGACACTGGAAGATGGGCTTTGAGGTTTCAAAATCCATGTGATCACCGGTTAGCTCTAGATGTGAGTTCCCAGCTACTGCTCCAGCACCATGTCTACCTGTCTACTGCCATGCTCCCTGCCATGATGGTCATGAACTCACTCTCTGAAACTGTAAGCCCCAAATATCTAAAAGAAATTCTTTCTTTTAGGAGTTGTCTTGGTCATGTGAGTGGGCTTTTTTTTGTTGTTGTTTTGTTCTGTTTTGTTTTTAGAGACAGGGTTTCTCTGTGTAGCCCTGGCTGTCCTGGAACTCACTCTGTAGACCAGGCTGGCCTCGAACTCAGAAATCCACCTGCCTCTGCCTCCCAAGTGCTGGGATTAAAGGCATGCGCCGCCACCACCACCCTGTGGTCATGTGGTTTTAATTACAGCAATAGAAAAGTACCCAAGACAAGTATTCTGAGGGTTCATTTCCAAGTTGAAGAGACTGAGGCACAACAAAGATTTTAACAATCTCTCAAGGTAACATTTGGAAAGACACAGAGCCTGGATTAAAATCCAGCAGGCTGATCCCTCTACCCAGAGTCACTTAAAGCAAAGTTCCAGGGCAAGCATGGTGGTCCAGGCCTGTAATCCCAGCACTTGGGAAGCTGAGACAGGAAGATCATGAGTTAAGATAAAAAGAAGTCCAAGTTTATCTCCCCGAAATTGCTTGGGGCAGCATTCCTTCTAGAAACCTTCCAACAGGACAGAATGAGCAGAAAAGGAAAACCCATTCATTAGAGAAACGTATGTTCTGTTTCTCTACTTCATGTCAGAATACAGACAACAGCAGACAAAGCACTTTGATGAGGAGGAAAGGGATCCCTAGCCAATCAATATTACATCAGGGTGCGTGTCCATAGTTCCAGAACTTGAAAGACTGAGGTAGGAGGAGGTAGCTTCAGCCTAGGAGTTTGAGGTCAGCCTGGGCAACTTAACAAGCAGGAAGGAAGGAAAATAGGAAGGAAGGAAGAAAGGAAGGAAGAGAGAGGGGGAGTGGGGAGGGAGAGAGGAAGTGATGGAGAGATGAAGGGAAGGAGAAAAAAGAAGGAGGGAGGGAAGGAAGGAATAGAAAATGAACTGTGGGCTGCAGTTAGTGTCAACCCAGAAAGAAGGAAAAGGAGCTTAAATAGTGAGCAGTGTCAACCTGGCCCGCATGGGAGATTTCTCAGAGAAACAAGCTGTTGCCCAGCATGCATCACATTTCCCAGGCACTTGATATCCCTTTTGCAAGACAGGCTCAGCTCTGGCCAAGTAGAGACTGGGCTGCTGCAAAGGCTGAGGTCACACCTCCTTAACACCTGGTGGCTGCTCAGATCCCAACTATTTCACAAATGGCCCATGTACATTTCCCTGGGGAACATGCCAAGTGTCATGTTCTGCCACACAGGAACAACAGCACTGGTGACAGCTGGGGCTCCACAGGGACTCATGCCTTAAGCCAAGCGGCTTGTAGAGCCCTGTGTGGCCTGGTGTGGGGATGTGGCTTCTCAGCCTGCTTCCCATGGATCTGGGACGGGCGCTGTTAGCTTCCCCACCGATGAGGCCACAGCTGGGCACTTTGAGCACATCATCCATTGTATTCTTCTTAGTAGCTCTGGTTCCCAAGTGAGGATAGAGAAGGGAAGAGTTTGTCCTAGTCACCGGGTACTATGGGGATATAACTGGCATCTACACCTTTCCTTGACTTCACAGCTTCCTGTCTCCTACCTACCCATTCGCTGAGATGACCACTGTAAAATCATTTAGTAAAGTTTTTCAGGAGGCTAGATCCTCTGATTTCCTAGGTATACTTCCTAGCTGTGTGCCTTGTTCTTGTTCAAGTCTCTCTCTCTCTCTCTCTCTCTCTCTCTCTCTCTCTCTCTCTCTCCCCTGCCCCGGGGTCTCCCTATATATCCCTAGCTGAACTGAACCTTAATACGTAGACCAACCTAGCCTTGAACTCACAGCCTATATCTGCCTCCAGAATAGGAAAGATAAACACATTGTCTCCATAATAACTAAATAATTAAAGTTATTCAAGTTTCTTATCCTCTCTGCCCATTTTCTCCTTTATGAATGGTCTCAAACACCATGCCAACCTGAGAAAGTTATTGTGAAGCCCAAATTATAAGTCAGTAAATATGACAGTGTTGGAACTAAACCCAAATGATTGTGAGTTCTCAAAAATGGGCAGCTGTGCTAAGCATGTAGTCTTCGTGCTTTCCATAAGCAGGCTCTTATTTACTGTCTGTATTTGGGACATCGCCTAACAAAGACCTTGTTCTTTTTCAACAACTTACATTTATTCTCTCATATGCCAAACCTATAGAGTGAGCTGCTTCTAAGTGAGGATACCAGACAAGGACACATGGTCCACTGAATCCTCACTCTCAGTCCCAGTGGGAGAGATAAGAACAGAATCAATTGAGACTGCATCACCTTATGCTGAGTGTAATGCAAAAAAAGTAAGATAGGCAAAGCTGTGGAAAGATACTGGGCTGGAGAGGGAAGCCGGGGGATGGCATTTATACTTCTCCCTGGGGTGGGAACATGGACTGTGTATAGAAATGGACTGGAGGGACACCACAGAGAAATGTGAAAACCGTTAGGCTCCTGGAGTCACCCAAACACGAGACAAATGGCAGTGGTAGGAGAGATCCCGGAGGCCACCTCCAGCTGGGAGCACACATACCTCCAGGATATAACCTGCAGGCCCAGAAGAGGAGGAGGAAGGAGATGGAAGAAAAGAGAGACAGGTTGTCTCCATAACAATTAAACTTGAAATTCCATCAGTGCAGAATTGTGCTATTTCTATTTTACAATGCTTGTAATAAATTTTGTCGTAAATATCATTGCACAAGAATCTTCAGAAGTGAGATGGTAGTGTCAGAATGTCGAACATTACTCCCATGATGCCACACTGCCTGAATCAACCTGGCCGGCGCTCAGATGCTATGCCTCTGAGAACACTCTGCCCTCACCCTCTGTCCCTGGCACAGACCCAGCAGTTGTGAATGCATTTGAATCTCTTGATGCAGTGTAGACTCACCAATAGCTCAGGAGAGACTGAGAAACAGGCTAAGTGCCTAGGACTGCCTAGGGCAGTGGTTCTCAATCTTCCTTGTGCTGTGACCCTTTAACACAGTTCCTCATGTTGTGGTGACCCCAACCACAAAATTATTTCGTTGCTACTTCATACCTATAATTTTGCTGTTTCATGAATAGTAATGCAAATATTGTATATACAGTATATCTAATATGCAACCCGTTGGAATCTCCACTGAGAACTGCTGGCCTAGGAGCTTTCTTTTCCAGGAGGAGCCACGGCCCACCATCAACTCCCAGGAATTGGACCAATTTACTTTCATTCTTCCAATCACACAGACTTTTCTGTCTGCTAAGCCCTGAAAGCAAGGCCCTGCCCTAAGATAGCAGTGAAAGGAAGCCCTGCAATTTCAGATACTGAAAGGTCTGTTACAAACCCTGTCTGAGTACCAGAACTCCAGGGATCCACTGGCCTCTGGAGCTCTCTCATTAGTGCCCATCTGGAGCCCCACCTGGCTTTCTTCTCTCCCATCTCCTTGGGGTTCCTGGCTGTGGCCATCACCTGCCGGTCAGTGATCTTCTGGCTTCTTTCCCAAGTCACTTCTGCTGCCAAGGTTTCTTTTTCACGCACAGCTTTTGAAAGAACTTTCTTTTCATCAGTAGCCACTGTGGCTGAGACTGAAGCACTGTTTTATCACTTCCCCTCACTTTGAGTCCCTATTCTCCAGTTCATTTGGGGGAAGGAGTGGGTAGCTACGATCTCAAAGGTTGGCAGGCAGTGTGCATGTGCCAGGTTGTTTTTAGTGTTGGCAGTGGGACTGTTTGGAGGATGCTCCATGCTATCTTCTAAAGCTGATCTGGTGGATTGGGCAGGGTTCTCTACAGTGACAGAACCGATATATACATATTGTAACAGAATTTATAGCATCATCTTACATGACAGGGCTTGAGTAGTCCAACAATGGCCTCTTGCAAGATGGAGGATCTGGAATGTAGTAGCTGCTCAATTTGTGAAGCCAGTTGCCTCAGGAGACCCCCTTCCAGGAGGTGCTCACAAACCCAAGCAGGTTTCGTGAGCTACAGACAGAGCATTGGCATATGTGCTCAGTGAACACGGAAAAGCCTAGCTGGAGCTGTTACTCGCAAGCAAGGCTTTGGTCTCACTGTTTAGGCTACACTGTAGAGCTGAGAAGTTCTCAAGGGACATAAGCCTTCAGGATAGAGTCAGATGCCTACGTGAGACTCTCACAGGCGTAGTTCATCATTCATTGTCGCCTGGGAGGGATGAATAGTCCCCAAAAACTATTTCTTTTCACCCACAACATGGTGTCATGTATACTGTGCAAGCAAACTCCTCTTCACCCTATCTGCAATTAGTGTCACCTCCTCCCAGAATGCTGGCCACCGACAGCAGACAAGCATTTACTTTCATCTCCTCCTCCCTTTGGGCTGCTTGGACCCTTCCTTTTATTACAATGGAATCACATTGCGCATATACTTATAATGCTATTAAAAGTATATACCCAGATTTTTCCATGTCCTCCTCCAGGGTCTAGCCTGAGCTAACAAAGGAAGTCCACACTCCCAGATTTCATCTCAAGAATATCAACAATATGAAGGATCAAGCCAGTATCTTCTCTCCAAAACCTCCCAGTCCCGTGGAAACGTCTGCCAATGAGAATTACCTAGTTGAACTTGAGGACACAGAGTTTAAGAGAATAGTCATAAACTTCATCAAGGAATTCAAGGCAGTTAAAGAAGACTCAAAGAAACACCTCAATGAAATTAAGTAGGAAGAGTTTAGAGATAATAAGTGCTTGAATGACGCCCCGCAAACACAGACATGAGGCTGACAGAAATGAGGAGGATCTAAGACTTGAGAATGGAACACAACTAGGAGAAGCAATGTGGAAGAGGACTCAATCTGAAATAGAGATGGAATTGAAAAGCCTATTTCCTGAGAACTCCAGGAGAGCCTTGTAAATAAACAAAGCTAATGACTAAAGCAGGAGAAAGGCTCTCAGGACTTGAGGGCAGGGAATCTGGACAAAATAAGCAAGGAACAGGGACATCCCTTTAATCACAGGAAAGGAACACACAGAAAATGAGAGACATGAAAAATATCAAACCTTCAAATTATAAGCGCAGATGACAAAGAAGGATCCCACATCAATACCATAGGCCAGATCTCTTTGATAAGATTACAGAAGAAAACTTCCCCAAACAAATGCATATAACCCCATACAGATAAAGGCATCACACAGAACACTGAACGGACAAGGCCAGAAAAGAAGATCACGGCAGATCATACTTAATACATACACTAAGTATCCATAACAAAGAACTATAGTGAAATCTGTAAGAGGAAAAATACAAGTCATCAGAAACAACGACTAACTTCTCAATAGAAACTTTGAAAACCAGAAGAGCCTAGAGGAATGAATTCCAAGTTCTAAAAACCTATGACTGCCAACAGAGACTAATATACCCAGAAAAACTGTCTGCAATAACTGAATGAGAAAGAAAAAATTTTCTACAATGTAAACAGCCTACAAAATTTATGGCCAACAAGCCTAACCTACAGAAAATTCAGGAAATATTCATTCAGTTGGAAAAGATGGATGACCATAGCAGAGATACCACGGAAGGAAATGTGAAGTCATAATTATTAAGGCACAAAGTATCGCTGCGAGTACAAACAACCTCAAAAGTCAACAACGCAATGACCACAATTAACACACACGTTTCAATAATAACTCTAAATAATAATGGCTTCAATTCTCCAACCAGAAGACACAGGCTGACTCAATAAATCGAGAAACAAAATCCGTCTGTTATCTAAGACATGCGTGTCTTCATTTTAAAGTTCGGCACTGCATTAGAGTCAAAGGATGGACAGCGCTCCAATGAAGGGGGAGCAGGAGTCAAGCAGGCGTTGCTGTCCTAACACATGTCAAGATAGACTTCAAGTCGAGCCATAAGAAGAATAAAGCGAGACACTGTATTCTAATCAAGGAAGTTAACCAAGAAGGCACTACTTTCCTAACTAAGCATATATGCACCAAATTCTAGAGAAAACTCTAGTTTCATAATTAAAAAAAATCTACTGGATTTAGATATACTGATTTACACTAACCTGTTAATAGTAGGCAATATCAATATTGCACTTTCTCTAAATACAGGTTGTTTGGACAAAAAATAAAAAATAGACAGAGAGGCATCAGAATTAGAAGGAAGAGTTTACTGGGTTTGCAGTTCGAGAGGGATTAAAATATGTCAGCAACTGTGCAGCGTCACCAGGCAGCAGGCACGGCGGCTGGCTGGAGAAGGATGCTGAAGGATGCTGAGTACTCACTCATATCCTTTGCCATAAGCCCGGAGCCAAGACACTGAACTGGAAGTAGGATGAGGCCCTACACCCCTGAATCCTGCTCCCAGTGACGTACTTCCTCCACCACCAAGTCCACACCACCTAATCTACCTCCTAACAGATACACCAAGTAGGAACCAAGCACTCAAATACTCAAGACTATGAGGAACATTTCTCACTCAAAACACTATAACGCATAAATACCCCAAATCCTGCTCCTGAAAAGCAGACTTGGGCTTGGGTCCACCTCACATGTGGGTGTGTCATTTATAAACCTTTATCTTTTACAACAATTCTCAGTTCCAGTGACTGACACACTGTGGTAGGCAAAACAGGCCAGTGTCGGCAATGTAACAGTGTGGGCAATGTAACAGTGTGGATCGTTCTCAATTTACACGTCATTCCCTTTAGCCAAGGGTCCTTGAGTGCCGGATTCTCAGTTAATCTACAACCCCAAGGCCAAATGTGTGCTCACAACCCAGGGGGGCGTCCATATAATGGAGAAAAGGGATGAACCAGCCGCCCCCTCTTTCCTTTACCCTTGACTTGTCTGACAAGGACTCCATCAAAGGACTAGGTCAATGGCTCCTGCTTGTTCTGCTGTTTCTTCCAGGAATCTCAACTTAGGTTGGTAGCTGTCTAATTTATTATTACATGGTGCAGTGCTGGATAATTATACACTGTGGTATAATTTGTTATAACTTGGGTTGAGGCCTATAACTGTATAATTTATCATTATACAGTACGGGGCTGAATAATATGAGGAGTGTATAATTTACTTCAGACTTACAAGCCTAACCTGTAATCCAAAGGCAGCAGCAGCCTATGTGGATGATTAATATTTCTGCAGTAACCTCAACCTAGATTTTTCTGACATCTTTCCTTGAGCTTCCCAGAACCAGCTTGGCTGGTGTTGCCAAATTCTTGACTCTTTTTGTCTCAAGCCAAACTCAAATTTTGGCAATCCTAGCCTAGGCCCAAATGTGTGTTGCGTATTGAATTATGGAAAAGGAATACCAAGGATTCCAGTAACAGGCTTTATCCCTGAGTGGCCACAACTGGCTGAAGGTGATGCCTGCAGCCTTGGGGAGATTGGGGTGGCCGACCTTGCTGGGGAAAGCGTGTCATGGCTGCAGGCTTTGAGAGAGTAAGGCTGTGATCTCAGAACCCAGCTTCCGGATCCCCCAGAAGGACCCTCAGTTTATAGCTTCTCCTTTTCGTTCACGTGATAAGGGTTCTTCTGGCTCTCAGTGCTGGGAACATCAAAGAAGCAGACCCTTCCCCTCGTGAAGCTTGTGGTCAGCTAGAAGCCTAAGTTTCTCTGGTCTCTAGTTTCTCAAAGTGCGGTCCCCTAGACCAGCCGCAGGGGCTGGGGGCTGGGTAGGAATGCAAAATGTCAGCCACCCGGACCTGCTGAGTAACCCAGCACCACTACAGCAAGACCTTTGACGATCCCCATGGCGTCACAAGCACAGCCCAAGCTTCTAGAAAAGCAATTTCTGCTGCAGGTCCCTTCCTGTAAGCACACGCCACTCCCCAAGCTCTCTCTTCTTCCTCTTCCTCCTCCTTTTTTGTGCAGAGACATGTATTTTATGTGACCCTGCTACCTTTTGGGAATTACAAACATGCCACAGAGAAGTAGGAGGGGGAGACAGAGAGGGGAAAAACAAGATCACCCAAAACCATCATCCAGAAGTGGTATTGCTAATATTTTACTGACTCATTTACTAGGTATGTTTAGAACATTATACACACACACACACACACACACACACACACACACACACACACACGTCATAATATATATGTGTTTAGAACATTACACGCACATATATATATGTATATAACAATGGGTAGAGTATATGGAAGTCAGAGGACAATTTTGTGGGATGCATTCTTTCCTTCCAACTTTTTGTGAGTTCTGGGAATCAAACTTGGGTCATCAGGCTTGCGCAGCAAGCACCTTTACCCAGTGAGCCGTCTCACCAGCCCTGCCACTTCTGTATGATTTTTTTCAACATCATTTCAAGGAAAGTTGGACTTTGAATTACATAGCAGTTCTTGTCCCAGAAGGTTTGCTCAAACAAGGGCTGTTGGGCCTCACCTTAGAGCTTCCAGAAAGGGGAGCCAGTCATGGGACTAGGATTTTCTAGCAAGGTCTAGGTGGTATCAATCTGCTGCTCCAGGGGGGATTGATGGCCTCAGGGATAGAATGTGAGGCCACCTGCTGCCTGTCTACGGGAAGATCACTCTGAGAGACTCTTCGTGTTCATATCCTGCATAGATAGTGCAGTATCCACCTCCTCAGATTATTAGCACATGGGCCATGGGTCCAGGGGAAAACTAAATACTACTGTTCCGCTGAAGGAACACAGTAATAAAATGGCTAATGACGTTCTGCCTTTCCTATAGATCTCTCACTCAAAGACACATCAAATCTCAGTCATCATCAGAGAAGATTCATTGTGCAGTCCATGGAAACTACCACAGAGACCCAAAGCTGAACAGTGAATAACCTCTGCCCTCAGGGCTCGGGGAGCTGTGCAGAAGCGGAGTCGGACACCTTAAGAACCAGAGGGGATGGATGAACCAAGGAAATGATGCCTTCCAGACACAACAGAACTGATGCACTCATGAACTCACAGAGACCCTGGCAGCAAGCAAAGGGCCTACACAGGTGCAAACCAGACAGGATCCCCGCCCTGAGAGGGGAAGTGGACACAGGCTCCCATCTCTACACAAGAAGCTATCTTCAACTGATACCTGCTCGCAAAGGAAAAAATTAGTTTTCTCCAGCGGGGTCTCACGGGTTATATGAAGCATACGTAAAGGCAGCCCCCGTGCCCAGCAACACAAAATGAACTCAGTAGGAATTTTTGTACACTTTTTGTCTTATACTGCTTGGTTTGAGCACTCTCACAAGCAGGTGCACGCGTACGTGAGTGTGTGGTGTGTGTGTGTGTGTGTGTGTGTGTGTGTGTGTGTGTGTGTTATTTACCTGTTTGCTTTCTAAAGAAAAAGATAGCAAAAGGCCATGGAGTTGGGTAGATGGGGAGGTGGAAAGGATTCAGGAGAGGCTGGGGGACGGAAAAGCTGTTATCAGAATATGTATGAAAGGATTTTTTCGATTAAAAAAATATTATCATAAGGACTGCTTGACCACAGTGAGTTAGTAAAGCATCAAGGAAGTATTAGCTATTGCTTATACCTGTAATTTTGTAATTGGGATTTATTAGTGACCATTTGTCCTGACACTGTTCTGTGTGTTTCTTTGGAAAGGCCGCGCGGCCACTCTTCACACGAGTTCTGCTGATGACCATCTCCTCAGATGAGTTCTATGTACCTGTCTGCGGGTTCCTAAAGAAGGAAGGTGCTAAATTCAAATTGTTGAGGAAAATCATATTTTACTGGGCTGGTGGGCCTTGGTTCTATAAGCAAGCAGGCTGAGCAAGCCATGGTGAGCAATCCAGTGAGCAGCACCCCTCTACAGCCTCTGCCTATTCAGAGTCTTTGATTTTTTTTAAATGGTCTTCCAGTGACATGCAGGTAATAAGCAATGCCCCCGGTCTCAGACAAGACTGTCTTCTTCCCCAGTTTCATTAATACTCCACACTATTGGTCCTTCGAAAAGCATTGTTTGAGAAGTGAGGGCTCAGGAGTTAAGAGCACTGGCTGCTCTTGCAGAGGACCAGGGTTCAGTTCCCAGCATCCATGTGATAGCTCAGAATGATCTATGACTCTATCCTTCAGATACTGTGAAGAAGTGCTTGAAAGAAATGTCTTCATGAATTAAACTTACTATTTCAAGGAAATCTGGAATGGGGCTAAAAAAAGAAAAAAATTTAAAAAATAAGAGAATATTTTTTGAAATTTTGCAAAATTAACAAAATTTTAAATTCAAGTGACAACTAAAGTGGGTGTTCCCGTCCAACATCTGAAGCCTTTAAAATAAACATTTTAAATTCCTCAATTAATATTGTGCTTAGTTAGCTAACCAGCCTCTCTTCTCTGGTGAGCTGACTCTGCCTTGGCTAGGCTGCACACTTCTCCTCCTGTGGAAGCAGAGGTGTGACCCACGGGTACCAGCTGTTGAATAAGCCTCACTTTTGCTGCTGGGAGAATGCCTCCCACTTAGTAGACAGGTGCGGGTTAAAAGAGCCAGGGAACCTTGTAAACAGAGAAGTTGATGAAAATTGCTCAGTGAAAATTCTCTCAGGATATCACATCTCAGGACTAGGGCCTCTATAAACACAGAGGATACCATGACAGGACAGTCTCGAGGTCCAAAGTGTGAGGCACCCGCTTTCACCCCAAACTTCAGGAAATGGGCTTGTGCAGGTGACAGTAGTGGTCCGGAATTTTATGAAAGACAAGGACATTCTTTTTGAAATTTTTGAAATTTGAAGACATAGACATTGTGGGTTTTAATCCTGTCTCTTGCAACTGCTATCTTTGTACAACAAAGTAAATTATTCTTAGACTACTTTTTAAGTTTAAAGTAGTTTAATAATAAGTTTTAAAAACTCTAGGAGCAGGCGAAATAAAAATTGTAAAGCACCAGCCCAAGGGCCAAACTAGCATATAAAGGGTTCATCCGGGGTTTTAAAAAGTACTTAATAAGAGAAAATAGGATAGCTTAGATTAATATTCTCTATATGTTCTGCTGAGCAAGGTAAATCAGGCTCAGATACAGCAATACTGCGTATTCTCTCTCATACATACATACATCCTGGCTTCAGATTGCAGGCTTATATGTTTAGCTTGGTTTGCTTCTAGAGGCTGGAAAGCTAGAAAGGGATCATGAGAAGGGAGTGGGCAGAGGTTTTAGGAATGTAGTGGGTAGCAGAACATGTGGATATGGAAGTAGATGTGGGGGGATACTAAGGGTAGAAAGGTCTAGGGATGGCAGAGGGGTTGGGGAGGGGACAGGGGAAACCTACTACTTTGTAGGTTGTTAAAAAAAAAAAAAAGGTAACTTAGGGCTGGAGGGATGGCTCGGTGGCTTGCTTCAGAAACATGAGGACCTTGTGCTGGTTAGTCTTATGCCAACTTGACACAAGCTAGAGTCATCTGAGAGGAGAGAACTACAACTGAGAAAATGCCACCAGCTGTAGGATGTTTTCTGAATTCACAGTTGATGGAGGAGGGCCCAGCTCATTGTGAGTGGTGCCATCCCTGGGCTGGTGGTCCTATGTTCTGTAAGAGCAGGCTGAGCAAGCCATGATGAGCAAGCCAGGCAGCAGCACCCTCCATGGCCTGCTCACACCCTCCATGGCCTGCTCCCGCTTCCAGGTTCCTGCCCTGACTTCCTTCAATGATGGACTCCAGTGTGGACGTGAAAGCCAAATAAATTCTTTCCTCCCAACCTGCTTTGGATTGTGGTGTTTCATCATAGCAGTAGCAATCCTGACTAAAATAGGACCTGAGTTTTAATTCTTAGCACCCACATAAAAACCAGGCGTGTTGGTTACTTTTCTGTTTCTGGGACAAAAAAAATACCATGACCAAGAACAACTTACAGAAGAAAGAGTATAGTTCTACAGGATTAGAACCCGCAGGGGCAGGTGGGCAGGTGGGGTGAGGAGCCAGCTGACTGTGTCTCAACCTTACACAGGAAGTGGAGGTGATGAGCAGGAAGCAGAGTGCCCAGTCCCAGGAATGTCCTTCCTCCAGGAAGGCTAGCTCTCCGAAGGGTTCCATAAACTTCCCAAACAGTCCTGCCAACTGCAGACTAGATGTTAAGTGCATAACCTAATAGGGGACGTTCATCATTCAGGTCACCACATGAGGTATGACTGGAAGCACCTGTAATCCCAGTGCTGGAGGGGGTGGGTGGGTGGTGAAAACATTCCTGAGGCTAGCTTCCTGCCTCAAGCTTAGCTCCAATTTCAGTCAGAGACCTTGTATCAAGAGAATCTGAAAAGTCCTCCTCTGGGCTCCATGCATGTATTCATGGACACGTGCATACACCACTACACATGTAAAAAGGTATGCACACATAAAATTTTAAAAGGTTGGATGGAGATACGCTGAATGGATAGATAATATGACTCCCAGAAATCAAACTGAAACTGACTTCAAAACCTCGCCCCGGTGAACAAGCTTTCACAGAACTTGGAGGGTGCTTTGCAGGCTGTCACCAGTCTAATGCAGATACAAACCCTGTCAGGCAAGGTGTAGTATGGCTGGTAGGGGGCAATAGTGGTATGGCTGGTAGGGGGCAATAGTGGTATGGCTGGTATGGGGGTAACCAACAGCCTCATGATTAGATTTGTACCCCACTCCACAGAAGGGTATGTTTGCCTCATTAGAAGTCCATGGCTGGGGAGGCCACAGGCCCTAGAGGGTCACCTACTACTCTCATTTTGCTAAATGGACATGTTAACAAAGTGCCTTATAAACATTTATGTTTAAATCCATACACTAGTGCTGCTCTCCTCGCTGGCCAAACCCCTTTAGGCAATAGTTAATACAAAGACTCAGAACTTGTAAAAGTGTTAAGAGTAAATGGAATGACTGCTGAATGCTCACCAGGACATTCTATCACCTCCTCCAAGGCTCAGGAAACATTAGGAAGAAGGATCCAAAAGAACATAAAAGCCAGAGGGAGGGGAGGAGTGCTCTGAAACTCTGAAACGCTATTTTCTAGACATACCGTGGCCATGTTAATCTAATCCAATCGGGCATCCCTAGAGATACCGTGTTGCTCTCCTTGCCTGTGTTCACAGAGCACCTACTGTTTGCCGGGTGCCGTTCTGGAGTCTGAGGAGACTGAGACGGAGTGAAACTCTGAGGGGGCTGAGTGTCTTGGTTAGGGTTTCATTGCTGTGAAGAGACACCATGACCATGACAACTTTTACAAAGAAAAACATTTCATTGGGGCTGGCTTACAGTTCAGAGGTTCAGTCCATTATCATCAAGGCAGTAAGCATGGCAGACATGATGCTAGAGAAGGAGCAGAGAGTTCTACATCTTTATTCTCAGGCAGCAGAAGTGAATGCCACACTAGGCCTAGCTTTAGCATGTGAGACCTCAAAGCCTGCCCCGATGGCGACACACTTTCTTCAACAAGGCCACACCTACTCCAACAAGGCCATTCTTCCTAATAGTGCCACTCCCTATGGGCCAAGCATTGAAACACACAAGTCTGTAGAGGCTATTCCTAGTCAAAGCAGCACATTCAGTCTCCCATGTCCTCTGTGATAGCTGCTCTTCGAGTTACTATGATAAAATTCCTCAGGTGGCTTTAAGAAGGAAGGCCGTATTATCACTTGTGGCAGGGGAGGCATGATGGCTAGTTCAGCTCATGGTGAGGCAGGAAAAGAGTGAGGTAGCTTGCCTCACAACCCCATCTACATCTGCAGTTAGCAAGCAGACAAAGATAGATGCTGGTGCCCAGGGGCTAACTCCTTTCCTTCTGATTTGGTTCAGGACCTGCCCCCTGTGGAATGGTATTGTCTATATTCAGGGCGTGCCTCCCCTCCTCAGTTAAAACCCTGGAAACCCTCTCACAGCCACACTCAGAGCTGTATCCCCCCGGGTGCCAGCTGGGTTGACAGTAAAGATCAACCACCACAGGCTCTCAGCCTATTTCGTGGAGATGACAGACTCACTAGAACATGGTACGTGTTGACACAGCGCCAGTCATAGTTTGAAAGATGAGCACCAGTCTACTGGAGAGGTAAGAAAGAGCAGATGCACTGGGGGAGATGTAGAGTTTTGGGAAGCGTGGAAGAAAAACGTCTAAGATAGAACCTGGGAAAAATAGAAAGCACAGATGATAAAGAGCTGTAAATGTCTGCCCATGGGGGTTGGACTTAATCCCTGGCCTGGAAAGGAGTTTCACTGAAAGGTATTTTTTTCAGGTAGATTATCAGCACACTAGAACTTCAGAGAGGCAACTCAGGAGGCAGAGGAATGCCCATGTGAGGTCGGAGTGATCCCTGAGAGACAGGGAGATGACAGGGATCGACTGAGCTTTGGATTAAGTACACATCAGGCTAACTGACATGGGGAGAGCGAACGAAGAATGAAATTGTAAGGCCTGGAACCTATCAGCATGAGGAGGAAGTAGAAGAGAGGGCTGTTGGAGCCGCTTTAGGAGCTATTTCTATAAAGGCATCCTTGAAGCCTGGTGTATAAGCACAGAGCAAGGGGACTCCCTGACACTGATTGTAGCAACGACTGGAAAATCACCAAGAACACTAGAGACAGCCTGGCTGTCTTGCAATACTATACGGCTGTTCTCCGGGGTATGCCAGAGTAGGGGTGGGGGGAGATAGAGTACGAATCTTGGCTACACAGTGGGCAGAGCCGGAAAAGTCTTAGGAGGAAATACCTGGGAGAGAAACAGGGGGAAGTCAGGCAGCTGGACCTGCCCTCCACGTCTCCTGCCAATTCTCGTGTTTCCATACTCTAGACACAGGTCCCCAATCTCATGGGAGAACTGTAATATGTCCTCTGCCTACACCTTTCTCCAACCACTCCCAAGACTCAGGATCCCTCTAAGCTCCCCCAGCCCCTGCAATCTGACTGCAGTGATGTAGCACCCAATCTTTTCACTCACTATTACTAGACATGAGTAGCCTAGATGTTGAACTGGAATTTAAGCCATTTGTAAACTTCTAGACTAAGCATGAGGACTCAAAGATGGGATGAGCTGATGTAAAGAGGGGGACTCAGTGGAAGAATGTGGGAAGGAAAACGAAGGGGAAAGAAAAGGCAGGAAAGCAGGAAGAGATGGATGGAGGGAAACAGTGAAAGTTTGAGGGGAGGCAGACAAGGGGAAGGTGAAGGGAAGGAGAGAAGGAGGGATAGATACATTTATGGAGGGTTGGTGGAGGGAGAGAGGGTCAGACAGATAGATACAGTCACAGATAGGTAAGTATATGGACTAGGGGAGGAGTTAATGATAAAGAGGATGAGTCAATGGGGAGGAGGTGAATATAGATACAAATGAATGATCACTTAAGCAATTAAATAAACAAACAAACAAGAAGATAGGTAATTAAGAGAAGGAGTGACTGGAGCTAAGGTCTCTACTCAATAGATTTCTCTGTCCTCCCAGGCTCCGGTTCAAGCAGGCATACTATCATTTTGTAGGAGTCCCTGTCCCTGATGTCCTGTGTCATCTGGTATTGTGGGGGCCTGTGATAGGATAGTGGTAATCCTATCTACTCAGTGGACCAAGAAACCCCTTGTCCTTAATGTTTCTCTTGGTAATTTTGTGCTGGCTAAGCTCCATTCCACTCCTTGATTATGAATCCCTGCTCATACAACTGTATCCACAACAAAGCTGAGCAGGCACAGGCAGGCACAGGGGACAGGAACATGAAATAATGTATATAATGTATATCTACATTTATAAAATGTCCTCATTGATCTCCTCAGAGCTGGACTTGAGTGTAGTCCATTTTCCAGCTATAATGATTACCACACCCTCTCTATTGAGTTGGTCTGTATACCTTCTGCCATGAGTGTCCTTGAATAAAATCTACCTTGTCACCTTTTAACATCACTTTAGTTGAGCACCTCAGCACTTGTAGTTTATCACCTTTGCTTTCATTGTGCTTATTACTCTAAACTTCCTCTAGAGCTCTGGGCAGAGTGCATAACCAAATATCATAGGCCGTTTTAATTTCTAGTCTTATTTTATATGTATGCCTATTTTGCCTGGATGTATTTGAGTGTACCACACCCATGGCTGACCCAGGTAGGTCAGAAGAGGGCGTTGGATTCCCCTAGAACTGGAGTTAAGATGGTTGTGGACTACTACGTGGGTACCATTGATATGAGGAACTGACCCAGGTCCTCCACAAAAGCAACATTTACTCTCTAACCCCGGAGCCATCTCTACAGCCCTATTGTGACCCTGTTTTTATCTTCATACTTTTTTTTTTTTTAAGTGGGGAAAACTGGAATGGATGGAGAGGAGCATTGCTTTGTACTTGAGTGAAACTGAAATACAAAGGCAGTCATCCAAGTTCAAGGGCCACAGGTGCGCTCAAGAATTTCAAGCCTGGTTTCCTTTTCTTTGAAACTGGGAAGTCACTTAATCATTTCTAGCCAAAAAGAAGACAGCATTGAAGAACAAAGTATTTAAACAACAATAGCAAAAGCCCAAGGACTTTTCGTCTTAATGCTAATAACTGCCCATTTATAATCAGTGTACTCCTGGGTTCCCTCCTTAAACCCAGAGTTTTTAGTGTTGGAATTTAGATTCTTAAGCCTACCCATATGGTGACAAAACTCCCCCGAGTGTATTGATCCAGGTGGCCACAAGGGGGCGCGCCCAGATCAGATACCGCTGGCTTCAGCCACCTGGCTTGTTGCTGCCCCCTGTGGCGGATGCGACTTTGCTCCAGAGCTTAGATATTGTGACCCCCAAGGTGTTGGTTGATGCCCCAAGTCCCCAAGCACCTGTGGAGGCTGGAGCAAAGGAGCAGGATTGTTTTTGAGACTTATCAAGAGCTCCATAAAACACACTGGATTTCTGGAGAAAACGCTGAAAGTAAATCCAGGACCTACTGTATGCCTGGACTTCATGAATCTCAGCTGTATGTAGACACAGGGCTTGTGGGGAAGGGAGCTGTCTAGAAAGCGAAAGAGCCCAAGCGTTGAGTAGGAGCGCGAGCACCAGTCCACTTTTCTTGGCATCCAGCCCTGCTTTCACAGAGTGAAAACAAGAAAGTGGTCTCAGCTGTCGCCCAGCTCCGAGCCAGATTCTACATAGGGCGGTGGCCTGGGAGTGAGGTTGTGGTTTCTGGAGAGTACAGCAGCCGGATGAGCACCAGGTGTCAATATAGGAAGCTGCAGTGTCCCTACCAGGAACTGGCACTACCACAGTGACGATTGCTTCTGATTTTTATTTGGGCAGAAATTGTCCCCTCCCAGGTAGAGAGCCTAGGGTGTTCTGGGAACTGTCCTCTGTTCAAGGATCCCCTCAGGACTTGGGTAACTGTCCCAACTGTCATTCTTATATAGGTGTATCTTCAGACCCTCTGCTCCAAATGAAGTCCCCAGAGATGAACAGTGTGTACATTTGGGAGGTAGACATGACAAGGTGGGCCTGGGCTGCCTCCTGTGCCTGCTCCCTGCATCTGCCTGCACCTACCCCCTCTGCCTGTCTGTACCTGCTAGTGCCAGCTGGCTGTACCTACCTGGGCCTGCCCTCTGTGCCTATCTATACATGTCTGTCCCTGTCTGTGTGTTCCTGTGTCTTCCTATACCTCCTCCCTGTGCCTGTCTGTATGTACCTATATCTGCCCCTGTGCCTGCTTCCCGAGCCTGCTCCCTGCATTCTCTTTCCCATTCTGTTGTTGCTAGCCAATTCCAGATCCTTAGAGTTCCCCACTCAGGCTGGCATGGCATGGAGTCTAAGGGAAAAGCAGGAGCTTTGTCACCTCCAACCCCAGCTTAGTCCTGTGTGAGATCAGAGATGTCATGAGGCAAAGAGCCTTGTTATTTAATTTGAAACAAAGTACTTGTTATTTAATTAAGAATAGGTGCCTTGCAATTGCTTTTTGAGAAAAACATCCCAGTTGTCCTTAAGCCTTTAAGTTCAATTTACAAAACTTGGTCTATTTCTTTGTAGTCACTTTCAAGGGACTTTTGATTAACAGCCAACTCCATTAAAACTATCTATCCCCTCTGCAAGTGGGGTTAATTAAATTATCTTCAACATTTAACACAGGACTTACTAATTTAATGTACTCAATTTCATTTTTAAAACACTTTCCTTACTTGGTCCAATGAGCAAACTTTCCAGAGTTTAAAGCATGTTAGAAAATCTAATTTAAGAACTTGAAGTGTAGTGAATCTTGAGACCTCTGGTCCATCACATCAGTGTTCCCAGGTCCTCAACAGAAAAGCGACAGGTTTATAATCAATTACAAATTTCAAATTAGAGTCGCAGGCTAATTTGTTCATTCTCTGTGCTGAAGTGCTCCATTGTCTAGAATACTTTACAAATCAAATGCCTAAGTGTGCAAGGTTAAAAGGCATTTGCCCAAGTAAGGGAAAGGCTCTCCATCCCGTGGGAGTTACCGCCCTTTCTAGCACATTAATTATGTCATTTCTGGGGCAAAAGTTTCATGTGCAACAAAGCCAGTACCCATGGTTCCCTGCCTGACCATTTGGTTGCATGAAACCAAGATGGTATTTCCCAGAATCCCTTGTAACAAAGTGACTATGTGGCCAAGATCTGGCCAGTGAGATTGCTTCTGGTACATCTTCTGAACTTTACTAAACATGTTATATTTACTTTACTAAACATGTTACTTTACTAAACATGTTATATTTACTTTACTAAACATGTTATATTTACTTTACTAAACATGTTATATTTACTTTACTAAACATGTTATATTTACTTTACTAAACATGTTATATTTACTTTACTAAACATGTTACTTTACTAAACATGTTATATTTACTTTACTAAACATGTTACTTTACTAAACATGTTATATTTAGTGCTAAGGGAACAATTATTTATAAAATAATATTAAATCCAGTATTATCTGCCTATTTCAGACACTTATCACCTGCAGAGATCATTTACATTTACCATACTGAGGTTTTTTTTAAAGAATCACCCTCATTGTTGAAAGTAAATGTACTCTTAGGTGTGTTGTTACTGTCCAATAAGCATGTGATCATATTAAGGTGGTGGAAGTGGGAATATGCTGTAAATACAAGTATTGTTTTAATACAGCATGTAAAATAAACAAAAGAAAAAGCCCACTCTATTTTAGTCATTCCTCTATCCTGTCCCTGGACCATAGACATCATGGTTGGACTTCTGTCACCATCTTAGTCCTAGAAGACCAAGGGGAATGTGAGGAAGCAGGATCCTGGAGTTCTGGTGGCTTCATAGAGGAGTCTGAGATTACTTAGTAAGACCGTCCACCTAAGCCTCCTAGGAATGTGGTCTTGCCTTCTGGCCTTCTCCTGCTCTGTGGACTTACCCTGTGACTTGCTTTCATCACATCAGTGACATGTGGCAAAACCAGCACTGGGTGTTGTCTAAGGCAGCATTCACATTTGCCTGCTTGTAGTGCTGACCTGAAATGTCATGCTCCATTGGAAGCTGGTCTAACCTGCTAGAAGATGAGGGACCCTGGCCTGGGCATATGCCATCAGGAGATCGAGTGAACACCTATAGAGTCTTCCAGCTCTGCAGCCCTGCATTTCTGTCCAGATAAAAATCCTCAGAGAGTTACTCCCCAGTGCACATAATTGTTCTCAGCCATTGAGTTTTATGACGGGCTTATGCAGCAAAAGCTAAACAAAACAGGGTCATAAGCTGCCCCAGTGTCACTTTTCTGAGAGCTTTAAGCCGGTTTTGTTTGGGGTCTTGGATACATTGTATCCTGATATATCCGTGGGCTGAGCTGAGCTGCGTTGATGTGCAGGATGTTCTCTCTTGCTGCTGACAGACATGCAGAGCCTTTTCCAAATGGTTGCCATGTCAACAAAGGACTCCATTTTCTCGAAAGAAGTGGATCTTGTGGAGGGTTGGGTTCTGGCCATCTCATTAACTCTGTGTACACTGAGACTACAGTACCCATCCTCAACCCCTGCCTTGCCCTTCCTCCACCCACGCAGGAAGTCACCGCTGGCTTCCTTCACTAATTTCCTTATTGCCTCATTGAATTCTGAAGCTCTTTTTGCCCTTGCTGTCTGCCTAGGACTCTGATAGCTACGGCAGACATCTTGAACTCCCCATCTCTCCTCTCTGTTATTCCCCAAGTCAGACAGGGAACTCGAGCTTCCTCCTGCTCCAAGCCTTGCAGATAGAACCTAGATTCTGACATAGTGGGGTTGTTGGGACGTGACTCGGATTTTCTACATAAACACTGTAATGAGACCTAGCTAGGGTGCTTTCTGGAGCCTGGGCCACAATGTCCCAGTAGCTTGATAGCTAGTGAGTCAATGAGATTTCCCAAGTCTTCATCCCCATGCATGCATGCTGGTCTGGGTACTCCGACTCAGAGCACCATGCACCCAGGCTGCCCTAGGCACTGCCCAGTCATATCTCCATGTCACCCATGCTGTCCCAGGCACTCCTCACTAAGGCCTGCCCTTACTCTTCTCCCTTCACTCTATGATGGCTGGCTCCTTTGCTCTCCTTCAGGTCTTCTGCTAAATGCTGTTCCCTTGAGAGTGCTCCCCTGACCACTTGTAGACCTTGCTCATTCTGCCTAACTTCAAAAGGATTACCAGGGATTGGAGAGATGGCTCAGGGGTTAAGCACTCACTGCTCTTATAGAGGACCTGGGTTGGGTTTACAACACCTACGTGGTGGCTCATGCCTACCTGTAACTCCACACCTCCTCTGGCCTCCAGGGTTACATGAGACTGTGCACATAAACTCACACAGGCTCATGCACATATGTAACTTAAAAACATTTCTGTAAAAAAGTAATGACATAATATAGTGACAACTTTAGTAATAATTAAAGCTCTTAGTTATAAATTTATGTTCCCACAAAAAACCAAGATGCCCTTCAGTGTATACACAGAGTAACTAGAGAATGTCCACCAAAGGGTTGATCAGCTTCCCGGGGTTGAGAGTGAAGACCTGTCGGGCACACCTGTGAGGGATTTTCTTGATGCAGTTCTGTTAAGTAAGGAGACCCACCCTAAATATGGAGCCTTGCTCCTTGTCTTCCTGCTGCCTTTCTGACATGCTTGCAAGTTCACATACCCCATTTGAGTCTTGTGCCAGGTTCATCTACCTTGCTGCTGCTGCTGCTGCTGCTGCTGCTGCTGCTGCTGCTGCTGCTGCTGCTGCTATCATTTGCCAACTTCAGAACTGTTTCTCCCACCTTCCAATGTGGACAGAAGACCAGTGACTCTCTAGAAATCCCCAGGCTATCAGTGATAGACTGGAGGTACTGAGGCGACTGGCTTCGTGGGCTGAACAGCTGCCAGGTTCTTGGCCTCCCCAGTGTGAAGGCAGACACTGTTAGACTGCTCGAACTATACTGTATAAGCCAATCAAAAACAAACAAACAAACAACAACAACAAACCTCTCATATGTGTTTTTTTCTCAGCTCTGTTCCTCTAGAGAGCCCTAACTAATCCACCTACTTAAGAACATAGGACCCACTGACCTAAAGACATGAGCTAGGATGCTGAGGAAAGACGTAAAGGAACCTTGAGTGTCCATCACTCAGTCAAAGAAGCCCCCTGCAGAGGCCGAGTGCTGCACCGTTTCAACCATATGCTATTCTGAACTGACACAGCTACGGAGACTGTAAAGGGATCAGTTGGTGTTAAGAACGGGGAAGGAGAATGACTAGCATCCTGTCTGCTACTGTAAGGTGGTGTGTGGTATTCTGCCTTTGTCTCATTCTCCTTGGCTTGCTCGATTTTGTTTTTGAGATAGGGACTGACTATGTAGCCCTGGTTAGCTAGAACTCATTGTACAGACCAGACTGGCCTCAAGCTCAGAGATCCACCTGTTAGTGCTTCCCAAGTGATGGGATTACAGGTGTGTGCCACTAAGCCCAGGATCACCTTCCTTTTCTTTGTGCGTGTGTGCATGTGCGTGTGGTATACACATGTGTGTACCAGTATGCACATGGAAAACACAAGGGGACATCCTGTTCTACCAAATCATCATCATTCCTTTGAAACAAGGTCTCTCACTGAACTTGGAGCTGCTGTAGCAGCCAGCAAGCCTCCCTGGCATTCCTGTTTCTGCCTCCCAGGATTGGGGTTACAAGTGTGTGCACAGCCATGCGCTGTTTTTTACACAGGTGCTAGGATCAAAACTCAGGTCTTTATGTCTGTGCGGCAAGCACTCATCGCCACCAAGTCATCTCTAGCCCTGTCTTGCCTTAAATGTGAACTCTGGGGCAGCAGTGAATGAATGACGTGGAGCATCAGTTGATAGCACATGGTGCAGCATCCAGCAGCATTCATGATGTGGCCAGAAGTCCCTAGCAATGCAAGGTTTTAAATCCTTGGTACAACAGTGCTCTAGCACACGGTGTTGCTCCAATCAGCATTCTGGCCATGCTGCTTCCTTGATTAGATCTTTTATTTGCTTTCTTCATTTCTGAGATAAGGCCCACTGGCCACCTACAGGGCTTACATGATCAAGCTCTTCCTGTCTCTAAAATGTCCACGTAGCACTTCAGCTATCTGCCCCGCCTCAAGCCCTCGTTTGGACCCGGGCCTCTGCTCTCTATGCCCAAAGCTCCTCTCTTTCCGCTGCCCCGTCAGAATAACTCTCCATGTTTTTGCTACTGGCATTTGCTCTAAGCCAGCAGTTCTCAACCTTTCTAACGCTGTGACTCTTTAACATAGTTCCTCATGTTGTGGTGACCACCGACCATAAACTTACATTTGTTGCTACTTCACAACTGTAATTTTATCTCTGTTATGAATTATAGTGTAAATATTTCTGGAGCTAGAGGTTTGCCAAAGAGTTTGTGACCCACAGGTTGAGAACCACTGCTCTAAGGCATCTCCCCAGCTGGACCGTACAGTCCTGAGTTCAGGGATCATACACTAAGCCCAGGGAAGGGGTTAGTGAAAACTCCTTGTCCCAACCCCGGCTGTTGATTAATTTCACATGAACATTCTTGATGGTTTTCAGATGCTCACAAATGGGCAAGAAGTAGTATAACCTGCAAAATCAAAAGAGAAACTGAAAGCGATAGTCTCCAATGCACTGAAATCCAATTTGATTTTAAGAAAAAAAATGATATATATATATATATATATATATATATATATATATACTTGACAATGATGAATCTTTTTTATATAAAGCAACTCAGAGACCAATTTTCTTCATAAAAGCTCAAAGCATGAGGCTACACTTTTCAGGCTAAGAAGGATGGGAGGTGGGAGCTCTGTGTGTCTTCTGCAAGCTAATTTCTCAAGTGCTGCTGATTTTTTGCAAATTGGCTTCCCATCCCCCACCTGCAGCATTTCCAGATCTACCCCTTGCAGGTGGGGAATTTGAACCACCCAGGAGCCCCAAGTCCCATTCCCCTGGCTGCCTGTTTTGGAGAAATTACTATGACTGGGTCCTTTATAAAGAAAAGTTCCTGGGTTCCTTCCGGAACCTTCTGTCATCTTCTTTTGGCAATGCCAATTGACCTGGCAGATTACGTCCTTCCAAACACTCCCATCCTCCGTGGGTTAAAAGTCAAGGGTCTTTTCCAGGGCCCATCAGTTGAGCTACAGTGTCATAAACTATCCTGAGCGGGACCCTTGGAACCTGACAGTGGTAACAGTATAAGGCAGAGCAGGGTGGAAGCCCAGTGCCATCCACTCCCATCGGCTTCTGCTCCATTTCCATCCCCCTCCCCACCGCCCTCCCTCATCCCCTCCTGCTTGCTCCTCTACCACAAATATCCACACACTCTCCTGTTAGCATTTGAACTTGCCATTCTTTGTGCCTGGAAAACACACACACACACACACACACACACACACACACACCTAGGCAACTACAACTTAATGTCAACCTTATACATCTCTGGACTTATGTCATCCCTTTAGAGGTGCCATTGTGACCTCTCTAAGTGGCTACCCTTCCCCCATCCCTCACTCCTTTCTCCCTTTCTTTTCCTCCTTAGAACTCACAGTCTTCTAGCCCCACCCTTGTCAGACCCATTTACTCTTTTATAGATACTTTATCCCTCCTTGAAAATTGAACCCTGTGGAATAGTACTTTGCTTAAGCACCAATGGATCCCTTGCTTCTTGCCTGTTGCTGTGTATACAGTAGATGCTCAATAGTGACCATCAGAAATGAGATGAATTCAGGTAGGGAAGAGACCACCATGGTTATGCAACAACTTTTAGCCAGATGGTATTCCTGTGTGTCTGAGAACTTTCTCAACTCACAGGGTAGAAACCATCTACTTCATTCATACAGGAGGCAAGGGAAACTCAGTGGCTTTGGTCAAAATTTACTGACTGATACAAATCATCAAGTGCAGGTTCCTGGGAAAGCTTGAAATGTTAGCAGCAGCGTTTAATGGAAAACTGAAGAAGTCCGGTCCCCTGCCTCAGCTGCTCTGCAGAGCTAGGACAATCCTCAGGCCTATGGACCTGGACTCTGTCCAGTCCTTCCCCAAATCTCAATATTTCACACATCTTGTCTATAATCAGAAATCTCCCCTGGCTTCTCAGACCTCAGGGAAGCTCCTGCAGGGGCCTGGCAGGGGCCTGGAAGCATTGAAGAACAAGAGAAGTCCTCCCTTACAGAAAACACACTTCCTGTCAGTGGTAATAAAGGCTCCCAAGAACAAATAATGGACTCAACTGAAATTAGACATAACACGACAAATTGTGCGTGAGAACAACATGGGTGCGCATTTACACATTGGAGGAGTAATTATAAATCTTTGTTGTAAATCTGCACACTCCTGTGTGGCGTTATGGATGTCAAACTGACATCTATTAGGGAAGAGCTGTTCCCAAGGCTGATGTGGGGATTTTTGTTGTCTCACTTGGGAACCTTTAATTAATAGCTATGCCCCATCGCTAGGCTGGTTCCTATGCGGAGCTTGGAGAGGGTGGGGAGGGGAGGGGTGACCCAAAGCAGAGCATGGTAATGACTGTCATGATCATTATGAACAAACTTCCCATCTAGTGACTGTGTTCCATGTTGTCTGGAAACTTCTTGCTTATTAGTAATGGGCTTTTTAAAGGTTACCAGGGTGTCGGTATGTCGGTAGCTAGTGCCTGTCTGCTCTGTGACCACTGCACAGTGGCCTTGGGCAGGGACAGAAGCGCAGGAATCTGGAAGGGCTATGATATTCTCTGTCCTCAACAAATAGCTCATTAAAACAGAACTTGTTGAGTCCTCTGGGGTATGGAAATGTTGTAAGTATCCACACTTGAGGGGATTTCAGAGTACACATAGGTTACAACTCCAGGAAAATTACTTAATGCCACTTCTTTTACAGGAGCAGTAGAACGTTGTTCTTTCAACAGGCATGCGCCTCAGACATACCATGATCAGAGTCACCACCAGGTCCTGCGGAGGTCCGGTTCCCTGCCATGGCTGGTGCACAGAGCTAGACCAATACACGGGCCATGGGCCTGGCCTCTCAGAACATGGCAGTATATAGCACACACGGCTTAAGGCGAGTCAGGGACATTGTAGACTTACTTGATACTCCTGAATTTTTGTCTCTGAGTAGAAAAGTCAGTAGTATTCTCCTCTCCACTCAAGAGATTGAAAATCTGAGCCCAAAATACCCTAGGCCCCTAGAACCACCCTTCATAAGCATGGTAACCGTGAAAGAAACCTAGAAAACGGAAGCTGGAACAATAGTATCGTGGAATTCATAATATATAGGACAAATTTTTTCATTAATTAATTTATTTATTCACTTTACGTCCAATCACACCTCCCTCCTTCTTGTCCCTCCTCATACATCCCCTCTTCCTATCTCCTTTTCTCCTCTGAGAAGGGGGAGGGACCCCTGGGTACCAACACCCTGGCACATCAAGTCACTGCAGGACTAGACACATCCTCTCCCACAGAAACCAGACAAGGCAGTCCAGTTAGGGAACCAGGATTGTCTCACAGTCAGGCAACAGAATTGGGGTAAGCCCACTCCAGTTGTCGGGGGACTCACACGAAGAACAAGCCGTGCATCTGCTACATATGTGTGGGAAACCTAGGTCCAGCCCATGCTTGCTCTTTGGTTGGCAGCTCAGTCTCTGGGAGCCCCAAGAGTCCAGTTTAGTTGACTCTGTTGGTCATCCTGTGGAGTCCCATATAGGGAAAATTTTAAGGGCTAGTTCTCATTTTTCAAAAATTGAAAAATGAAATCATAAAGTGGTACGAGAGGGGTGTCTGGTGTCAAGCACACAGCTGTGAATATTGTAATACTCTTTTATAATTACTTAGCTCCAACTGAGAGCCATCATGCAGAGCCAGATGTCTGAAGTCTCGTGTACTTTTCCCACAGCATCTGCTTGCCAGCTTTCCCTGTCCCCACCGGTCCCTCAACTCGCTGGAGAGGGATTCGCTGCTGTGTGGTCTGGCACACTCCCTACCTGCTGGTATCATGCTCCAGTCCCCCACCCCTACACCCTTGGACCAGCCCCTTCTCCATCCTATCTCCATGATGTTCATGCTCTGACCAACGAGAGCACCACATACACACCTATCTGTGATGACTGGAAATTAGCTTATTATTGAACATAAGACTAAACACTTCTGAAGAAGTATAATAAAGCATCGGCTAGGGTTATTGTGAAAACAATATAAGAGCAGAAACCTTTATTGGTGAGGCCTGGAACTTTTGGAAGCCACCTAAAAATATAAGGAGCCTTCGCCACTGAAGAGAAGGAGCCTCCTCATGGACAACTCCTCAAGTCCTCAGAGAGCACCTTGTTCCAATTCTACCTGAAGCAAATTTTACCCGGTGTTTGCATTACATAAGCCAACAAATTGCCTGTTGTAGTCATAAGACATTTGTTTGGAAGTGACAGAAAGGTCTTCCCTAGAGAGTATTCCAGGCTGATGGACAGCAGGGTCAAGACCCAGTGGGTGAAACTGATAGAGATGACACTCTGGCCCACCAAAGCGGAGGGTGATGCTGAGAGGTGTCTGTCTACAAACGGGTTCAGGCAGATTTAAGTGTCTGCTTTGGACCTGGCTGTGGTTGGATAAAATGAGTTCAAAGCTCAGGCTCCTTCAGACTTCCCTTTCCTGTGACCACCAAGAAAGAAAGAGAAGGGTTTCCTGGATATTCTTACTGTCCTTCAATTCTGCAGCCCAATTATTTTCTTTGCAAGAAGTGCCACTGTTTTTCCTCACTTGTTGATCCTCTAACTTATTGAAGAAGAAATATATTATATTATATATTATATGTTATATTGGATATATTACGTGTTATATATAGGATATATATATATATCCTAAATATTCAGTAATTAATAAGCACCTAAGATAGTCTCGCTGCTGCCCTGCTAACACCTTTAGAGTTTCAGTCTGAGAGCTATAAGGCTAAGCAGAGACAAAATGAGTCAAGTTGTACTGAGTTCTGAAATTTGTGCCCTGGCCAGCTTTTGTTGAATCTTTTTCCTCTTGCCTTGAGAAAAGCAAATGCCTGTAAATCTACCTTAAGAAACAGCTGACACAGCTGTCTGGTTAGACATCAAAACCCTTTCCTAAAGCAATAATGATTCCCAGCAATGCCCATGTCTGCAGACATGCTTCATCTACAGTAGACACTGCCTATCAGTGGTCACAGGACCCAGAGAGTACCCCGAGGTGGTCGGAGAGTTCAACACTGTTGCTCAAACTATAAAAACTGTAAGAAACTACAGACTTAAACAAAACAGTTTGGTGCATTGCCTGCTAGCAAAGTTATGAATAAAGCTGAGCTTCTGGAATGCAGTTTCCAAAGCTTGATTTCTAAGGCATTGTAAGAACAGAGATCATGTCCATGCCGTCTCCCTGCACTTCCAGCACCTAGCAACAGGGTTTCCAGACACAGTAGGCTTTCGATTAGTACCTCATTAAATGACTAGAGAATGAATGTCACACCCCTAACCCTGTGCTTTCTGGGAAGTCACCCTAAGCAAGGGACCCACTGGAACCCACATCTACAGCCATTCAGACACTTTCACACATTCTACCTTATGTGCACTGTTCAATGACGGATACCCATTTAGCAGAGGACAGTATATGTTTGCCACTAGCACATTCACTCTTGTTAGGAACATCTGTGACTTGTCCCAGTTTCCCTATACAGGAAGTGTCCCCTGAGGCTGCAGTACCTCTCTCTGTCCTCCCTATTTTGTTGCCAAATGCCCAACTTTGCCATTGTTCCTTGAGACCACATGGAGAAGGAAACACCCTCATTTACTGAACCTACTTAGTGCTGGGAACTTTATATGTTTGATTTCATCTGATGCTCTCAGCCACACTACTAACACTGCCCTATTCATCTTTATTTTATAGAAATAAGAAGTAAGGTCCAGAGAGGTCAATGACTTGCCCAAAGTCACAGATTCAATTTACAGATGTGAATCTGTGAAACACTCACTTTCTTATTTTCTGTTATTCCACACTGTATTTTCTTCATTTTTTTTTATTTTTTAAAGATTTATTTATTTTTATTTTATGTGTATGAGTACACTGTAGCTGTACAGATGGCCGTGAGCCTTCATGTGGCTGCTAGGAATTGAACTCAGGATGGCCTCCCTCGCTCCGGCATAATACACTGTAGCTGTCTTCAGATGCACCAGAAGAGGGCGTCAGATTTCATTATGGGTGGTTGTGAGCCACCATGTGGTTACTGGGATCCGAACTCAGGGTCTTCAGAAGAGCAGTCAGTGCTCTTACCTGCTGAGCCATCTCACCAGCCCCCCACACTGTGTTTTCTAATATGACTATAGGGGCTGGAGC
>JADRCD010168778.1:7159-17397 GCA_019843815.1 Montemys delectorum | reverse complement strand
GTGTGTGTGTGTGTGTGTGTGTGTGTGTGTGTGTGTGTGTGCATGTGTGTGTGTATATGTGTGTGAGAAAGTGTGTGTTAATAAGGGGATGGGGAGGAGTTGGTGGGTAGTGGAATCAACAAAAACTAAGTATGTGTTTAAAAACTTGTTACTTTAATGTTAGTTAAAAAAAAAAAAACCAAAAAACCAAAAACAACCAACCAACCAACCAATCAAACAAACAAACAAACAAAAACAATCTTGAGGGTTCTGGGTCTGGTCTGATTGGCCGGTTTGCATATGAATGGCTCATATAGCTGTTTGCTAAGCAGGGTGTTGGCTAGCTAACTCCAGGATGCCCTGGCTCACACAACCAGCTCTCTCTATGGCATGTAGACCTGTGGTGCTAGGTTCAGAGCAGGGGAAGTGAATCAACTCAGAGACATAAATACCTACAGTACATGATTGGGCCGGTTATCCTTCCATTATGGGGTGGAATGGGGGAGCGGTTCAGAAGGCTCTCCCCTCCCCCTCCCGAGTACTTACAAGCAGTTAACTGTAGCTGGGGAAAGGGGCTCACTGTCTTCACCCATCCTTGAGGATCTATTGGCCGTTAATGCTGACCAGGGAAGGAGAGGCATTTTCTTCAGTAATATAGGGACGGTAAGTCTCTTTAGCAGCTTCTGCAGATAACCGTTGACACATACTCCTGTGAGCAGCCACAATGAAAATCACTGGGCTACAAAAACGGCTTGAAAGTAAAAGGAAGACTGGCTGGGAAGAGAAGAGGACAGCAGGACTGGGCAGGGACTAGAGGTGATGGGGTGGACACAGTTGGAATACATCATAGTTATATTATGAAAATGTTATAAATAAGCCTGTTATTCCACATAATTAACATGTGCTAAGATTAGTGGCTGTAGCATTTCTGGGGCAGCCACCTCCAGAGTCCTAAGCAGCTCTGTGAGGATGCTGGGTGTGAGCTGTGCTCTTCCTGGCCGAGGTCTGTTCACGGCTCCCAGCACTCTGGAGCTATTTATTTAGTGATTTTAAGAGTGCTTTCTAGTGCTGGCTATCTCTCCTTTCTCTTACCAGCCCTACTTCTTGGCAACGTTCAGGCCCTCCTGACCCCCCTTCATACCCTGTGGTTGTCCTTTGAGGCTGTATATTTTATGCTCAAATTCTGGGACTATGACATGACGTCCTCTCCTGAGGATCCTAGCAGAAGGCTTACCTCAGAGGCTGGAAATGGCAGGAAGATAAGGAGAAATTAGATAATACTGATTTCTGTCTGTTTGCTGGGTCCCCCTTCCCTCTGTGACACTCTCCTGTGTTTATGGTCCTACAAGTTCATCTCTCAGATGTGCCTACCCCAGCTGTTGCCTTGATACCCAGACAGGGAATCCCAAATCTATCTGCCCAGAGTAGACTTTCTGTAAAGTTTAGACTTAAGGATGGTGGTGTATATTTTGAACGAGCCCTCCTTTGAGCTTACATTGTGCTAATTATGTTATTTGAGGTAAGTTGTTTATTACCTACCGCCACTGGAGGCTCACAAATGATTATACCCATTTTTACAGATTTGGGAGAGGAATGCCAATAAATTTGCATGAGTCAGTAGAGGTGAATGGGGCCAGCATTTGGAACCATGTCTGTTTGTCCTCTGGCAATGCATATCCGTGATAGTAGTGTGAATGGGAGTCACCTGTGACTTCTCATGTTGGTGATTCTTGGTGTTTTCCTCCATCTAATAAGGTGCTGGGATCTCCAGATCGCTTTGAAGGGAATATGCCTATTCCTAAAACTGACACTTTGTTAGCCCTTCCTTGGTGGGTGAGCCATTAATCTCAACTGTTTAGGCAGGATGATTGTAAAGTTTGAAAGCTGTCTGTGCTACAGAATGAGTTCCGGGCTAACCTGGGTAAGTGAGTGAAACTCTTCTTAAAAAAAAAAAAGTGGTGAGATGTCTTTTCGAGCAAAGGTACTTTTTTGCCATGCCTGATGACCAGAGTTTGAACTCTGTTTCTTACAAATGTACCTCATACCCAACAAAGAAATGGAGAGAGGAGCAGGGGATGGGGGGGGGGGAGATGTAGAAGGCTAGTCAGGCATTAACATGTATGGATTAATGCATTCCTTTCTGCTCTAAGTAAAAGATTATTGGAAAGAGAGCTCAGTGATAGAGCACTTGGCCTAGCATGTAAAAAGTCCTGAGTTCTATCCCTAGTAACACACACACACACACACACACACACACACACACACACACACATACACACACACACCATTCTTATTCAAACCACCACAGTATCAGAATTTATGGAATGAATCTCTTGATTTATGTAGAAAGGCGATTGTAATCTCCTTCATTAGCCAAGCCATCTGACACACTGCCAGCCTCTTCCTGGAAGCCACTATCCCACCTGGGGAGCTAAACAAAGGCTCTCTGAGGACTGTCACCTCTCTTTGGAGCAGCAGCTTAGAAGTTGGTGAGACATTGGTGACTGAGAGTTACTGCAATGTTTACGTTATGCAAATGTCATGGAACCTAGAGACTTTCTTTCGTTTCTGTACTTCGTGTATATATACCTGGCTCCCACAGTAAAGTTTGAACCTTGATCAGAAATATTTGTCTTGGTTTCATTTATTTCTCCCGCAATTCAAATCCTATTTTTCCAAGTCCCTGTCCTCCACCCGGGAAGAATCCAGTTCCTGAAACTGCAGACAGTTTCAGGGATTTATGAGAATAACTTACAGGCTGTGGTCCAGCTAGCCTGCTGATGGCTGCCTATGAATGGAAGGTCCAAGAATCTAGTAGTTTTTTTAGTCCACAAGGCTGGATGTCTCAGCTGGTCTTCAGTACACGCTAGAATCCCAAAGAAGTACGTCCTAATGCCACTGATGCAATGGGCTTGCCATCTAGAATGAGGGTAAGCAGGCAAAGAGCAAAGGCTTCCTTCTTCCTTATCTTTCATATGGGCTGCCAGCAGAAGGTATGGCCAGATTAGAGGCAGATCTTCTCACTTCAATGATCCAGATTAGAAGTAGATCTTCTCACTTCAAATTATGCAGGTAGATCTTCCATTTTGGGTTTTGGTTAATTCTAGATGTAGTCAAGTTGACAAATGGGAATGGCCATCATAGTCTCCTTGGCAGATTGGCTGGATGTATCTATCTTTTCCTTTCTTTCCTCTCTCCCTTCTAGTGATTAAACATGGGCCCCGTGCATGGGAGTGTACTCTACCAGTGAGCAGTGAGCTACATCCCAAGGCACCATGCACCCCACTCCATGGTGATTTAATAAGAATGGCTCCAATTGCTTATGTATTTGAATACTTGGTAGAACTGTTTAGGTAGGATTAGAAAAAGCAACTTTATTGGAGGAGGTATGTCACTGGGGATAGGCTTTGAGGTTTCAAAAGACTCTGCCATTCCCAGATTCATTTCTCTCTCTCCCCCTCCCCTCTCTCTCCCTCTCTCTCTCTGTCTCTCTCTGTCTCTCTCTGTCTCTCTCTCTCTCTCTCTCTCCCTCCCTCTTCCTCTCCTTCTTCTTCTCCATCTTTCCCTCTCTCCCTTGTCCCTCTCCCTCTCTCCCTCTCTTCATCTCTCCTCCTCCCTCTCTCTTCCCTCCTACCCCTGATAGTTATCAATCAAGGTGTAAACACACAGACTATAAGCCACATTAAATACTTTCTTCCGTAAGTTACCTTGGTCATAGTGTTTTATCATAAGAAGAGAAAAGTAACTAAGACATCACCTTTTCAATATTTTGAGACAGGGTATTGCTGAGTTGCCCAGGGAGACTGGAGCCTACGATCTTGCCTCAGCCTTAGTTATGCTGGGATGGTAGGAGAAGTCACCATATTTTGCTTTCCTTTAGACAAATTCATTATTATTTTGTCTGGGTGTAAGTGTAAGTGTGCATGCACTGTGGTGTGAGTGCAGTAGTCAAAGGGCAGCCTTCAGTAGTGAGTTCCCTGCCTCAACTGGGGATCCAGTGCAGGTCCTTAGGCTTTCCAGGCAAGTGCCTTTACCCTCAAAGTCATCTTGCTAGTAACTTTTAAAAATTATTCCGTCTTGCTCTTTTGTGTGTTTCTTCTTGCTGTTTATGAAGCATCAAAAGGTTGAAAGACGAGGTTTCCAGAGTTGAGGAGAGGCAACAGCTCTTCACCTCCCCCACTGACTTCCACCAAGGAAGTGGAGTTTGATTGTCTCTTTTCATTCATGATGTGTTAATGGGGCTAGGGAACACTGCAATCAGCTCCCTTTAGTTTGCTGGGCCTCGCAGCGTGATTTGCCTTGTCTTCTACTTAAATTCCACTCTGTTGTTGAGCTTTGCACTTGATGATTGGAACGATTGTGGGTATTCTCTTCTATTTCAGGAGCCACTGGGACTTGCAGGCTGAAAGAGGTATGAACAAGAGCCTTGGTGGAGGGGAGGCCTGAAGAAAGAGCTACCTTGCCTTTCTGACTCATTAGGCAGTTAGTTAGTTAGGGAACCCCTGGGATGCATGAACATCTGGTAAAGGCAGACATTGGAGATATGGTAGTGACTGCTACAGGCCTGTTGCTGTCCTCAGATGACTGTCACTCTGTGGAACAGCAGCCAGTGTTTCAGAAACTGCAGAGACTGAGAGTGTTTTAAAATTCATTTGTTTGAGACAGGGTCTTGCTCTGTAGCTCTGTACATTAGCTACCTTTTGTTTCTGCTGTTGAAGACCTAACAAATAGTGCCTTAAGGGAGGAAGGCGTTGCATAAGGGGATGCAGCCTTTGTAGTGGGAAAGTAATGTTGGTAGGAGCAGGAAGCAGCTGGGCACAATGCATCCTCGAACAGGAAGAGAGAGGGATAGATGCTCGTGCTTAGCTTGCATGCACGAACAGGAAGCAGAGATGGCTGGATACTGGCGCTTAGCTTGCTGTCTCATTTTAGTTCAGTCTAGACCTCTGCCCAAGAAATGGTGCCATACACATTCAGGGTGGGTCTTCCCACCTCATTTAACCTAATTTTGATAATCACTCACAGATTTGCCAGAGATTGGTTTCTACAATAACTCAATCAAGCCGATAGGCAAATTAACTTGACTATCTATCAGACTCAGGCTAATCTTTAATGAGCAGCGTCTAAAATGTTGGGATCACAAGTGTGCTGTGCCAAGTGTGACCTCAGGCTTTTAGAAGAAAGTGAGTGTGTATTGAGAGTGTCTTTCAACAAGGGGGACTTTGGGTGTCCCGAGGTGACTCTTCCATGGCTAAAAGAAACTAAGCATCTCAAGACCAGGAAGAGAAAGTCTTCCAGGCAGAGGAAATGAACTTCAGGATGAGGGATGCAGAACAGAGAGGGCTCTTGCCAGTGACAAAATCACATCAGCATGCTGGAAGTATGGCTGGCAATGGGGAGAGTGTGGGATAGTGAGGTCAGAGAGAAGGGCAGGGCTCAGCCTCACAGTCTGTAGACACTGTTTTGAGATTTGAATTTTATTCTAAATGGGGGAAGGTGCAGTATCTTCAGATACAATCAGGGAGGTGACATGCTCCAAATTTGTTTTAAATACTTGTTCTATTTTTGGTGCTGGGGATGGATCTCTTAGATGAGATACCCTCACCTGGCTTTGAATTGTCAGCAGATATGCTGGCTCCCACATGGGTAGGAGTCTGGGAGGGTTAAGCCAGCCCAGTGAAAAACAGAATCCTCAGGTAAAAATTACACTTCATAGTTGCTCTTTCTTTGTGTTAATGATTGTGTTCTTCAGACTTCTTGTGCCCGTAACAAGTAACTGAGAAAAACGACCTAAAGAGGAGAGAACTACTTTATTTTGGCTCACAATTTTAGATGTTTCAGTGCGTGGTTGCTTGGCCTCATGGCAGAGAAGACATAGCATAGAAGACAGGAGACAGGGAGAGAAGGGGTCAGATACCCTTTTTCGAGACAGGGTTTCTCTGTATAGCTCTGGCTGTCCTAGAACTCACTGTGTAGACCAGGCTGGCCTCAAACTCAGAAATCCACCTGCCTCTGCCTCTGCCTCTCAAGTGCTGGCATTAAAGGTGTGCGCCACCACCGCCCAGCGTCAGATACCCTTCTGAGGCATGTTCCACTCACCTCCTTCCAGCCATACTCAGCATCCTAATTTCCACCACCTCCCAGTGGTTATGGCTCCACCCATAGATTATAATTGTAATTTGAATTTTATTTTAAATGGGATAAGGTGCAGTATCTTCAGATAGTTATAATCAGGGAAGTGACATGCTCCAAATTTGTTTTAAATATTTGTTCTGTTTTGGTGTTCATGGATGAAGTCAGGGCCCAAATCCCATCTCTCAATTCTGATACATGGGATCCAAGCCTTTTATAATGTGATTTTGAAGGACAGTTCATGTCTGAGCTGTAATATCGATTAAGGCTGACCTAGGAGGTCACACATTCATTAGCTGTGCATCAGCTCTGCTAGCATTGGCTCAGTCTATTCATGAGGATGATGAGTGCTGCTCTGTGTCATTGGCTTCGTCCTTTCATGTGGGTGCAGTTACTGTGAGGATGTGAGTGCTCCTCTTCATCGTCCCATGCTTGGTCAGGCCACGTAGCACCTGGATGAGATCCTAAGAGAGCGCAGACATGGAAAATCTCTGAGATGTGGGCTCAGAACCAGTGTGCTTCTCTCACTTCTACTACATACCAATGCAAGCTGAAGGTTAGACCACATCCAAGGGCTAAGGATATGCATTTTACTCCCTGGGCGAAAGGCACCAAGTCACTTGGCCAGAGAATGTAATTCAGGAATGAGAACAGTGACAGACACTGTGAGAAGAATCCACTCAACTTTGATGGCCACCCGGAGCACATTAGTGCTCTATCTGTATTCTGGAATGATTCAGTTCTGAAGCAGAAGGTAAAAAGCATCACATGGCTGGTTACCAAACACTCTATAGTCCTTTGATGTAGGAACCATGATCTCCATTTTCTGTGTGCGAGACTTAGAGGCATCAGGGAAGTTACTCATGCTCACCAGTTGCTAAGCAACATAGACAGGAAAGGAGACTGGGTGGAACTGAGTCCAAACTCAGTTCTGTTTTCCAAGTACAACAACAACAACTACACACACACACACACACACACACACACACACACACACATGCGCGCGCGCCATTACCTTCTAAGAGCTCTGACTAAAGAATTAAATGCCTTAGCTTGAACTCAGGTTGTAGCTGTGGGAGACATCTTGAAGACATTTTAAATGTAGGAATTTCCATTGTTACAATTGTCTAGTGATATGTACCTGCCATGAGTGGGTGGAGATCGAGGACTGTGAACAACTGATCTGGTAACACATAGGTGGCCCCAATAGCAGTTTTCCAACCTCAAATGGCAGACTCTCTCAATCCTGCCTGGGCTCCATTTTCTAAAAGATGGATTTCTTAGAAACATGTCTGATCTATGCTGGGATGTTGTCAGCATGAGAGAGATAGAATAGGTAAGGTAGTGTGGGCAAGGCTGTCTGAGCAGGGCACTCCTCCATGCCTTCTCTTAGTAGAAAGTTCTACACGGAGGGTTGGTGGGAGTCAAGCCCATAAGCTCTCATTTACCAGGTGTTTAGGAAAATTGCTTTTTCCCTGAGGAAGAAATTGTATGAATTATATTAAAATCAGAGCTAAGGTAATAATATTACATACTCAGGGCTTCTCTACAAACCACTTTAGTCTGGCAAGGTAATTTGAGTGAGCAAAGACAATCTCCTGGCCGCCATACTCTCACAGAAAGACGGAGCAAATAAGCTTTGCTGCTTTCTGGCTGCACTTAGCTACTTGTTGAAAACTCTCTCAGTCCCCCCTCCTTAATAAAAGTCTCTCTAGTGACAGAACAAAGATTGAGGTGCAGATTCATGACATAAATGACTTAGTTAGGTCAGAGAGGGTATCAGATCTACTGGAAATCAAGTTACAGGTAGTTATGAGACCCAGTGTGGGTGCTCGGAAATGAACTTGAATCCTCTGGAAGAGCAACCAGTGCCCTTAACCACTCAGCCATCTTTCTGGTCCCAATTTTATTTCTAACTCCCTCTCTCTCTCTCTCTCTCCCCCCCCCCCCCCCCGTCTCTCCCTGTTTGTGTCTATGTGGATATATGTGCATGGGTACTGCTGCTGTCTTAGGCCAAAAGAGGGCATCAGACCCTCTGTAGCTGGAGTTACAGTTCTTAATTGTCATATGTCCATTTTAGGAGGAAACTCTAATAAATTATCACATGGGTGGCATATTCTCAGGACAGGCAAAACTCTCCATAGAACTGGGCAGAAATGGACTGTGATACCACAGGAATAATGATCATGTGGGTAGCGGTGACCTGTTAGTTTGAAAGGAAACATATAGCATGCTACATGTGATCAGAGAAACTTTTGCTTCCAGCACAGTAACATTTTTAGTTAACAGGAGAAACTGTCACCCTTGCTTTAATTTATGAACAAAGTGGAAGGACTAAGGAACTGAGGGCTTGTTTGATAGAGTTGAAGAAATGTAGACCCTGCAGGGGAAGAACCCTTGATCTTCTCATTTGTGAGGCCTGGGAGTCAGAGTCTAGCATGGTTTGGGGCCTGGAGAGGTGATTCAGCCTCATGATTCTCTAGAGGGCTCAATTCAGGTCCCAGCACCCATGTGAGGGGCTCACAACTGCCAATGACCTCACTTTTAAGGGTGTGACTCTCTTTTGTGGGTGTATACATGTCACACACACACATCTCTCTCTCTCTCTTACACACACACACACACACACACACACACAGACACACACACATTAAACAAAGATCAATAGTTCTCAGTGTTAGAGAGATAACTCAGTTGCTAAAGTGCTTGCCTTACAAGCATAAGAACTAGATTTGCGTATAAAATGCCACATACAGCCACAGGCAGCACGCACCTGTAATTCCAGTACCCGGAGACAGAGACAGGTGGATGCCTGGGATTTTCTTCCCAGCCACCTTAGCCTACTAGTGAGTTCCAGGTCAGTGAGGAATTCTGCCTCATAAAGGAAGGTGGATAGTGTCTAAGGAACAACACCTGAGGTTGTCCTTCAGCCTCCCCATCATGTGTACCTGCATACTTGTGACATACATGCCTCATATGCACACATAAGAAATAAATAGAGTAATGGTTCTCAAGCAGGGATGGTGTCCTCTGAGGGTGTGTCTGGCGAAGTCTGGAGAGATTTGATTACCACAGTCTTTTGGCATATAATAGACTCCAATATAGTTCTAGGAGTAATCTGAGACAAAATGTAGATTGCTGTTTGTAAGCAGGTGAAGGCAGGTGAAAGATAAGGCTAGAGGCTGTGATTGGGCAGTGGAAAAAGAAGGCAGGCTGAGAGTTTTAGAGATGGATACAGAGAGACAGAGAAGGAAATGGAGAGGAGACAAGATGGAACCTACAGGAGAGGAAGAGGAGTCAGAACCACACAGTCCTGGGAGCCATAAGGATTGGGATTTCTCAGATAGATGATTAAACAATAAGTAGGATGCATTTGCTCCATCTAGGTATTTGGCTTGTGTTTATATCAACTGTTTTGAGTTCATTGTGCAGGCATTTTGTGAGTTGAGAATTTACTAATATGAACCTGCAACCAGGCTGAAGTCAGAAGGCCCTGCCGTCTTGTGTCAGCTCATCCATATGTACAAGGAGCCCAGGTGCTGTGTCTGTCCATGGTGATGGAGGGCGGAAGATGTCCTCTGCAGTGGACAGCTGCTTTCCTGGCTCCCTTTGTATTGCCCTTCCTAATTTATGCAGCACAACCAAGAGCTCTTCCCAATCTGCTGAGCAGAAACCCAGGCCTTCCCTTTTCCTGTTCCTTTGACTTCCACAAAATGCCCAAACTGGTTTTTGCTTGCTTGTTCGTTTTTGAGACAAGGTCTTAAGTAGCCCAGGGTGGCCTTAAACTCTCTATGTAGCTGAGGATGGCTTTGATCTTCTGTTCCTACTGGAGCTGCCTGAGCCTATGTCATGCATGGCATGGCTGGCATCCAGGGCTTTGTGCCCATTAGGCAAGAGCTCTGCCAACTCAATTTCATCTCAAGCTTCCTCTCTGTTGATTCCCACCACAAAATGTATTGCTCCCACCTGCCAGCCTTTCCCCTACTCTGTTTTAAGCCTGCTTACCACACTGCCTCAGCTGGCCAACTCCGTTGCTCTTCACCCCCAGAAAGCGCCTCCTGACTTCCCCGGCGGTCAGGAGGCGGCGGTCAGGGGGCGGCGGTCAGGGGGCGGCGGTCAGGGGGCGG
>JADRCD010168777.1:0-17539 GCA_019843815.1 Montemys delectorum | reverse complement strand
TAGTTTTCTAGAAGGAAATGGCTTTCTCTGGGAAACCTCATAAAGAATTCCATATTCTTACAGTCATCAGAAAGAGGTTCTTAGGAAAAAAAAAAACACTTCAAAAAATCCAAATTCATCCCAAATGAGTAAACCTTAAGTACTTGTACACAAGAAACAGAAATCAAGGGGCCATCATGATTGGACACTTTTACCCACCCACTCCTGCAGTCATGTACAAATGCCCTAGTCTACCAGCTTACACACGTCTTTCAGTCTTTCCCAGATACTTTAGAATACCATGACCTTACCAGAACAGAGACCCTTGAAGGCCTTTATTATTTCCGGGCAGTGTAATGATTCACACACTGTCTAGTAGCAAGATTTCAAGAGTTGCTCGTAGTTTTCTTCTCACTATAAACCATTCTGCCTTCTTCTCCTGAAGTTTCCATTTTCAGACCTTTCAGAAGTGTGTACTTCAGACAGAAAGACAGACAGACAGACAGACACACACACGCATGCACCCACACACATGCACAAACACACACACACACACACACATGCACCCACACACATGCACAAACATACACACATGCACCCACGCACATTCACAAACACACACACACACACACACACACACACACACACACACAGAGGACTAAACTGAAAACTATACATATTAGCTTAAAATCTGGCCATTTTAATCTCTGCACTTCCCTCTTTAATCCTCTTTCTTCCACATTAACATTTATTTATTTATTTATTTATTTATTTTTATTTTTTGGTTTTTTTGAGACAGGGTTTCTCTGTGTAGCCCTGGCTGTCCTGGTACTCACTCTGTAGACCAGGCTGGCCTCAAACTCAGAAATCTGGCTGCCTCTGCCTCCCAATTGCAGGAATTAAAGGCGTGCGCCACCACTGCCCAGCCCACATTAACATTTATGAAATTAGGGTATGTCTTAGAATCTACATGGAAAAGAACCTTGCTAGACTCTTGTTAGAAAAGTCAGTTTCAATAACATTATTATTGGCCAACTAGAGAAATTATGTTTTAGCAATGTTAGACTATTTTGGCTCTTCCAAATGCTCACCTCAGTTTAATTACTGTCATTGTAAGTTAAAATTCAACTTATACATTTGAATTCTTAATCTTTTAAAATATCCTTAGGAGTATTACATTGCTGAGCAGTTTTGAAATATAAAGTTATTTCTTATTCAAAAGTCTGCTTATCCTTCAACAGATAATGCAATTATGGGAAGAAGCTGCCAGATTTCTCTTAAATCAAAAAAAAAAAATGTTGTACTGGAGCTAAATTGACTCTAAACTCAATATCATTGGCATTCTTAGAAAAGAAACAAAGAGGGGCTGGTGAGATGGTTCAGTGGTTAAGAACACTGACTGCTCTTCTAGAGGTCTTGAGTTCAAATCCTAGCAACCACATGGTGGCTCACAACCATCTGTAATGAGATCTGACGCCCTCTTCTTGTGTGTCTGAAGACAGCTGCAGTGAACCTATTTATAATAAATAAATCTTTGGCCTGGAGCTAGCAGGGCCTGAGTGAGCGGGGCCAACTGGAGCGAGCAGAGGTCCTAAAATTCATCAGTTCCCAGCAACCACATGAAGGCTCACAACCATCTGTACAGCTTCAGTGTACTCACATACATAAAATAAATAACTAAATCTTAAAAGGAAAAGAAAAGAAAAGAAAAGAAAGCAAAGGGACAGAAACACAAGGAGAGCAAGATAGAAGTGATAAGTCCACACAGCAGAGCCTGCTGAGGACTCTTACAGCACCCTGAAGCTAGGAGGGAAGCCTAGAGCATGTGCTCCTCTAGGAACATCCCAGGACACACGGCCCTCACAGCCTCTTCAGCCTCCAGAGCATCTGCAGAATACCTTTCCCTAGTTGAAGCCTTTTCTATTTGTTAGAACAGTCCTAGGAAACACACAATTGATGTCACGGGAACTTCAGTTTGATTGCACCTCAAAATAATGACGGAAGCTCCAGGACACTGTCACCCTTCAGCTGTAAGAAAGCAGCTCTTGATTTAGCACTGTTTCCACAGCTGTGTTAAGAATTAGAACAAAACACATTATAGTCCATACAGCAGGCTCGGCTCCTAGAGCTCCCCAATTAAACACCTAAAAATAGACCACAGGTAGGATGCAGTAATCCATAAAATACCTCTGACCTATAACATACAATGGAAGTTAATGGAAATTAAATTAAAATGTCTGGAGTCAAACTGTCTAGAACAACAAAAGGGACACAGTCTAGTTGTTAAGTATAAAATAAAGTACAGGATGATGACATGATTAGTTAAGAGATTGGAAGAGTTGGTCAGACTGGATTGTCGAGCATCATTCTGGATGACGATACTTGTGCCAATTCAGTGGAGGTTTTGTGGATTTTTGTAAATGCATGTTACATTTTTTAAATGCTTGGTGTAAAAAGAACGGGAATTGAGTTTTAAAGGGCCAAATTGATAAAGAAGAATAGTGGAATATGAACCATAAAATCAAATAAAAGGAGCACGAATAGAAGGACTGTAGGGTTGATGTAAAGCTGAGCATAACATTGGCTCTATGATATCAGACTCCCAGTTCCAGAACCGGGAGAAAGGAACTTTTACTGTCCAAACCATCTAGTCCAGTGGTTCTTAACCTCTGGGTTGAGACCCCTTTGGGGTCACCTAAGACCACTGGGAAACACAGATATACATTATGATTCAGAACAGTAGCAACAAGTCATGAAATAGCAACAAAATGATTTTATGGTTGGGAGTCACCACAACATGGAGAACTGTGTTAAAGGGTCAAAGCATGAGGAAGGTTGAGATCTAGTTGTGGCATTTTGTTAAAGCAGCACAAAGGACCAAGCCATTATGGGATGATATTTAGCTACTTGATGTAAAGACTAAGAGCAGGAAGAACATAATTCTGATTTTACATGAAACGTCGAGCCTCAAATTATTGTAGACCACATTAAGCGAATATATTTTTCCCAGTTATATCATGGAAATCATATCTCCCACAATGCAATATTATTTTTAGGACACAAAAGAAGATGTAAGCACTTCTTCTTAAGGAAGCCATTAATTATTTGAGGGGTGTAGTAAGATCTAAAGTACAGATAGTGGGACTTGTAGCTATACTAAAGTGCTCTCTGGATTGAGATGCTCAACAATGGGATAGGAGTCTTTGAGGAGATGGACTTTGTTGCTCTCTTTAGAAACTCTCCAGTGCTCATAATTGCTTCTCACACTCATAAAGAACCCTTAGTTTTGGGTAGAATTATAATGATCCCTACTAATAATGACCCTGATGGTTTATGATGTTATTGTAAACTAGGCATCAGCTGAGTTCTTTGCACACATACTCATGTTTAACCTGCAATACATCACCACGAGGTAGCTATTATATGCTTGCAGCTAGAAACCATGGAGGACCGAAAGGTTAATGAATTTGATTGTGGACACTTTATTTTCTCTACCTAGCGTCATCTAGCTAGCTAGCTATTTCTCGACCTCTCGGCCACTTTACGAAATAAGTTGTTTTAAAGCTGCAAAAATATAAATAAATAAACAGATAGAGCAATTAATTAATTAAATTGGAAAACCTTTCTGTATCTGGCCAACCAGGAGGTGCTATCATGGGCGTTGACATTACTCACAACAAAGACAAAAAAGTTTCCAGCACCAGGAGTCCTAGAGCTATGACATCTACCTGTCGCTGCTAGTCAAGCTGCACAGGTTGTGCTGAAAGGGTTATTGATAAATTATACCAGCTGGCCACCTCTGTCCCTGTCCCAGATGACACGAAAGATGAAGCTTCCTGGCTGAGGTTGTGGGGGCGGATATTGACGATAATGTAGGTACCACAAGCGTCCAAGCTAAAGGTGTGTGCACTGTGGGTGAGCAGCCAGGCCCACAGTCTCCTCCATGAGGCTGAGAGTAACATCCTCATCTATTGCTAGCTGGCCCTGGATTCCTCCAAGGGCCTCGGCACCATGCTCATGTCCGTTTCTTGGAAAGGGCTAGAAATGTGTTGCTCTTTTGCCCTGGCTTCAGAAACCCCACACAGCCACATGAAATCTTATGTTAGATTTAAGGGCCAGAACTTTGAGCATGCCAGAGGCTGAAGGGCCAGCAGCAGCCACAAAAACTAACCTTGGATCTTACTGTTATTAAAAAAGGTTTGGATGCAAAACCAAGCCAAACTAAAAACAATTACAAAGCTAATACATTCAGGATGCCATTACTCAGTTTTCCTTATTGCTTAACATTTTCAGTACCAGTATTAAGAATTCTAAGTTCTTGGACCCTTGGAGGCTTCCAGAGACTGAACAACAAACCAAAGAACAAGTACAGGCTAGACCTAGGCCCCCCTGCACACATGTAGCAGATGAGCAGCTTGGTCTTAACACAGGTATCCCAACAACAGGAGTTGTGGGGGAAGGCCACTGTCCCTGAACCTGTTGCCTACCTGTGGATCCCATTCCCTTGACTGGGCACCTTATGTGGCCTCAGTGGGAGAAGACAGATCTAGTCCTGCAGCAACTTGAGCTGCAGGGGAGTGGAGGGTTGCAGGGTGGGGTACGGGTGGAGGCTGCGGGGAGGTGTGTGTGGTGTGATGCCTAGTGGAGGGCTGCCCTTTCTCAAAGGAGAAGGGAAGAGGAGAATGGGGAGAGGATCAGTGTGAAGGGGTACTGAGAAGAGAAGGGGGGCTGATACTGGGATGTAAAGTGAATAAATAAATAAATGTGAATAAATAAATAAATAAATTTAATTTAAAAAGAATTCTAAATAAAGGATTTAAGTATACTAATCTATGTCATAGAACTTTCTTTCTCCCCACTAACATTCTTTTCTTTCATAGGTCTCCATATTTGCACATGGCATTTAGTTTTCATGTTCTGGTGAGACTCTTTCAAACATTTCCTTGGTTTTTGGCTGTTTTCTTTTTCCTTTTTCCTTTTTTCTCTTCCTTCCTTTCTTTCTTTCCTTCTTCCCTTCCTTCCTTCCTTCCTTCCTTCTTTCTTTCTTTCTTTCTTTCTTTCTTTCTTTCTTTCTTTCTTTCTTTCTTTCTTTCTTTCTTTTTTATTTAGTTTTCGAGACAGGGTTTCTCTGTATAGCCCTGGCTGTCCTGGAACTCACGCTGTAGACCAGGCTGGCCTCCCAAGTGCTGGGATTAAAGGTGTGTGCTGCCACCTCCTGGCCAAGATTGTGACTCTTTTAAAGACAACAGGGTAATCCAGAAAGTCTCTGGGTTTAGTAACACTTTCTTCCCGCTTGATTGAGATTAGACATTTTTGGGTGCTCACACCTCCCCACCCCCACGATATATGAATTATATGAATGTGATCGATGGCACTGTGTCCTCATGATATTGAGGTTTCTTACTACTGCCTCCTGATGTTAATTTGATCATTTTGTGAAGGTGTTATCTGCCAGTTTTCTATTATAAATGTCATTAATGAATATCACTTGATGGGACAGATTTTAGAATCATGAAAACACCTGCTAAGATTAACATCTATTGCTGAATATTATCAATAAAAATTAGTCCTAGGGTATATAAAATTGTAATTTGACTTCTATCATTCCTTTTACACTTATTATTAAGAAATAAATTCAATGAAAACTCATCATCATTTATCTCATTTATAATGTAAGCAAATATTGACATAGATTCATTGATAGTTCCTATAATCATAGATTCATTTGTGATTATTTTGCTATTCAAAGAATCTAAAATTTAGTCATTGATATCTCATTCAAATTTCTGTGCCTTTTCATTATGCCACTGTATATGTCAACTATATAAATAAATGCATACTAGCTAAATATGTGTGACATATATGTATATAAGTATATTATATAAAAATCAATCAAATATCCCTTGCAGTTTTTGAAGACAGGGTCTCACTATTTAATCTTGGCTGGCCTTGAAGTCATAGCATCTCCCTTGGCCTCACAAAGGTTAGGATTAAAGGCATTTGCCACCATGTAGGGCTTAGATTAACACCTAACTTCCTCAAAATACAAGAGAACATGAGCTCTATTGCCACTTACCTGCCTAGACTGAACCAACAACCACTTTTATACAATGCTGTTGGCTCTTTCTCACTGTCAAATGGTGTTGGGAGAGTAAAACGTGGGGGCTAAATGTGTCACTATAACTTGATATATTTTAAGAAATGAAAACTAAAATCTGATCCATTGATTCTGCCTTTGGGGCCAACAGTCTTAGAAGTGACACCTGCTCACATGAGAAGATCAGAGTTTATCTGGTGGTGATTTTCAGGTAACTTATAACCACGGTGTGAGGGTTCTGTGCTGGCTATGAAGGGCTCTGACCACTTTGTCTCTGCTACTTGACTGGTTTAAACAAACCACAGAATTTGGGTTTTATCCATGGATCATTTCTGGGGCCCACAATAACAAGTTCCATGATTACAAAAAAAGAAAAAAAAAATACACACAAGCCACACCATCAGAGCGCTATACAATCTGTGGATGAAACTAACTCCCATCCCCGCTTTTAGTCCCAGTTCGGCTCTGACTCAGAAGACAGCGTGCCAATTTAGACTCATTAACCTTCTCGACACACTTCCTTCAGCAGAGCATAAATAAGTTTGACTCTGACTTGAAGTTTCCTGTGCCAGATTTCAGCTCCAGCTCACTAGCTGTAGGCACCATCCTTTCCCCTCCCATTTGCTAGAAGCAGGAAAATGGCAGCAGATTTGAAATTTAAATGACCTCAGGCAATGTGTTGACCTAAATTCTCTGTCAGTGATTTAAGAGATGTTCGATGGCTGTAGGCAGGAACAAAGACAAAGCTGGAGAATTCTCCCCATGAATAATCTCAAGCAACTTCAGGGCCAGATTTTGTCTTCGGGTCCCTGCACATGGCTCAGTAATGTTTTCATCTTGGGGAAATCAACAGGACCTCTGTGCTGTGAGCATAATATTGAATTCCAAACAGTCACTGTTTTAGGAAAAGACAGATGATGCTGGAACCTGGGAGCTCCGAAGGATGTAGTGAGCAGAAGAGTCGTACAACAAAGACAAATAAATCTTGATAAAATGATAGCATGGTAAATAATATAAACAGCACAGGGAGAAGAAGTCTAGGTGAGTGGGATCCCTTGGTGGGATGAGTGTTTAGTAGCCCTTTTGGAACCCATCAAACATTTTGAGCTCTAAGCATATGGCCCATACAGGGACGAAATGCTATCCTACCATTTTCTTCAATGAAAGATGTTCCATACAATACTGAATCATCCTTATTTCACACCTTACAGTTAACAACAGAAGCAGAAACTTCTGAGCCAGGCTGAGTAGATAGAGCAGGATCTATTCTAACTGAATAAAGGCTGAACACATTTTATATATATATAATTGCTTTCATATTATTCTATTTGGTATCGTCTTAAAGAAGCAATCATAACCTAGATAATATATTTGAAAAGCAGAAGAAATTCTTTCACAGAGGCTCACAAGAAAAATGTGCTTATGAAATGTGTCAATAGGCATGGGCAAAGAACGTCGGTGCGTCACTTTTCCTGTTTTACCGATATAAAATTAATTATGCTTGATAGCTTAGTTATCAGGTATTTTTGTTGGTAATATGAATGATGCTTCAAAAGACCTCTTGTGAGCTACATTTAACAATGGCTTTTAGTAATCCAGCCCAGGAGCTGTAAACTGTGCCTGCTCACGCCTATCTACTATGTGGGTGGATTTATGATATGAAGGATCGCCCAGCACAGCATCAAAGTAACAGATATTTCATGTCCAGGGTAAGGAGTGTTCACAGCACATTGTTTCACTGCAGTGCTTCTTAGAGGAGAATAAAAAGACGTATCCACAGTGCCATTATTAACATCGAGCTGAAAGGCTCAGGACCATGTCGCTGTCTTTACCAACTCAGTGCTTTGGGTAGCCCTCTCTGGTGCTTTTCAAAACACTAAAGAATCTCTAAATGGAATCCTTCCATTTCATTCCCAACTGGCTATTGTTTGTTCTTTCTGTGAGTTTATTTGCATTCTTTCTGGTGTCAAAAAAAGCAAAGCAAAGCAAAACAAAGTCAAGCTGTCACTTCACAGATCTGGGATTGTGTGGTCTAATGTCTAATCTGTGCTTAAGTAAAAGTGGTTGTGTCCTGAGATGTTTTTTATTTGTTTGTTTTGTTTATTTTTGTTTTTGTTTTGTTTTTGTTTTTTTTTTTTCAAAATAAAGAGGAGTTAGGGCTAGGGAACCAAAAAAGGATAGTACAGCACTTACCCCATACCCCAAAACAAATAAAATCTGTCCCATGATACAAAAACAAGAGTCTGATTTGACAGTCACGTCTCTTGAATTCTAAGTCTTCTAAGACTATTTATTTAGTTTCACACAAAAGTAAAGATATGATGATGATGATGATGATGATGATGATGATGATGATGATGATGAAGACGACAACAACGACGACGACAATGATGACGATGATAGGGGCAGGGTCTTATGTAGCCCAGGCTAGCTTGGAACTTCTCTTATCTATCCAAATATGACCAGGGATGCCTGATATTCCTGCCCCAGATCCAAAGTACTTGGATTACATGTGTGTTCCACCATACTCAACGTAAATGGTGCTGGGAGAAACAGAGCACAAGCCTTCAGGTATGCCAGGGAAGCACTGCTGGGCTACCCTCCAGCTACTTTAACTTTCAAATAATAAACCTTCAGTGATCATTTCTTTCTAGTGTTGTCTTATACCTATCCACCTACTGCCAAAATAGACTCATAAACAACTCTAGTTCTCTCCTCTTTCATTTGTCAATCAATCAATCAATCAATCAATCCACTCCTTTCTTCTTCCAAAATATAAATATGAGTTCATAGACAATATGTTTTACACTTTAATCTTTTTTCTTGAATTTAAGGTAAGTTTTTGTTTTTCAGATCATACATTGTAAAGTTGGACTTGAATTTTTTATTTTTATTTATTTATTTATTTATTTTAGATATTTTCTGTATTTACATGTAAATTTCTCCTTTCCCAGGTTCCTCTCCAAAAAACAAACAAACTAACAAACAAAAACAACAAGAACAAACCCCTTTTGCCTCTCCACTCCCCATGCCTGCCACCCTACCCTCTTCCACTTATCGGCCCTGGCATTCCCCTACACTGGGGCACAAAACCTTCCCAAGGTCGAAGTCCTTTCCTCCTATAGATGATCGAATTTGTGATCCTCTACTATACACATGCTGCCAGAACATTCAGTCCCACCATGTATAGTCTCTGTGTCTGTGTTTTTCATCATCACTTTGTGTGTGTGTATGTGTGTGTGTGTGTGTGTGTGTGTGTGTGCGCGCGCGCGCGCGTGCGCGCCCGTGTGCACATGTGGCTGTCTGTCCTAACAAAGGGCTTTTTGCTCTGTATTTACTGAACAACTCAGAAAGTATCACATGGGAGAAGGAGTGAGGGATACTTTACAGAAACATTTAACAGAGTTTTACAAGGGACGGAACTTCACTGATCCCAACTGATCCAGACAAACAAACAAAATAAGATCAAGTAACATCCGTATGTTGCTTTCAGCATTTACAGGAAATATTGATTTCCATAAGGTTACTTTTAACCTATTTGCTGTTTTCAGCATTTATTACCATACCACACAAACGCACACATATTACTCCTGGGTCAGTGCGGTGGAGGACTACAGGATTGAAGATTAAAGCTGTGTAGCATCTCAGGTTGTGAAAGCTGGTTCCATGGGAAATCTAAGTAAGGTTGGTTGTTATCTGAAAGGCAGATTAACCAAGCAGGCTGAGTACACAGTAGGAGAGCTGTCTTAATTCTTAAGTCACATCATCACTGTGGCTGTGAATTCCAGCAAAAGTTTCAGTCTCCTTGAATGTAAGAGTTACTTTCATAATAAAATCATCACAAATCACGTCTAGATAACAATGGATATTGGTATAAATGTGAGTTTTGTGAGATATTCTTTCTCAGGTAGGGGTGGGGAACACATGTTGCTATGACATCTTTCTATGTCTCCATTTTCTTCCTTCTACCACTGAGGCAGGCACCTGGGAGGAAGTGATCAGTTGAAGATGCTAAGGCATCCTGTGAGGAAAAGGATTACCAAGGAGGAACATAAGAAGAAATTAGTTTTTACAAGGAAAGTAGTTTGTTTTGAAAATTAGCTCTGCACATTCATTCAAGAGATGATGCCCTCAAAAACAGAAAGAAAAATAATGAGATTGATTCTTAAGAATTCTACTGCTTTTAGGTTTGCCACAACCTTGCTAATGCCCTGCCAATTACGTTTTGTTTGGTTGAATGTAATGGCTCCTTAGCTCTGTAACTTTACAACATTCTTCACTTGTAGACAAGGAAACACAAATTACTGTCCAGCAAAATGAACTCACTGTTAGTATATCTCAGAAAGTATGGGAATCTTTCTCTATATTTAAATTCACAGAGAAATTCAGGTAGGTAAAAACTAAAGGAGCAAAAGGCTTTTCATACTAATTTTCAAAGCAGAAATGAATAAAACTCAACCTCTGTCTCCTGCTCCATTATTATAAAGTGAAAAATTTCAAGATCACTAAAAAATAAAAACCTTTTTAAAAAAGTCATATCTTTGGATACACGTCGATCTTCATTTTAATCACAGAGCCACTGGCAACTAAGTAGAGACTTAATACTCTCTTGCTTTACCTACAGACTGGTAAGAGCAACACACTATTTCCTGTTCAGCTTTAGGGTTGACATGAAGTTGAAGACAATGAATATATGTTCAGCTCCAACCTTTGAACTAGCCACAGGAGGTAAACACACATAGGGAGTGTAAACAGGAAGTCGGTCTTGCAGGGATTCACTGGGCCAATCAGGTAGTTGTCCATCTCCCTAACAATGCCATAGTATCCACAGTGTTTTGAAAACTGGAAACTTGTTTCCTCTTGTATTTTTTTTTTTTTTTTTGGTTTTCAAGACAGCGTTTCTCTTATGTAGCCCTGGCACCCTGACTGTTCTGGAACACATTCTGTACATCAGGCTGGCCTGGAACTCAGAAATCTGCCTGCCTCTGCCTCCCAAGTGCTAGGATTAAAGGCATGCACCATCACTGCCTGGCTTCCTCTTGTATTCTTTCTGTTCATTAACTTCTCACATTAAAATCTGGCCACTGACCCAGGCATGGTGAGGCACACCTTTAATTCCAGCACTCGGGAGGCAGAGCTATAAGTGGATAGCTGTGATTTCAAGGCTAACCTGGTCTATCTATCGAGTCCCAGGCTAACCAGGACTCTACAGTGAGACTCTGTCAAAATAAATAAATAAAATATAAACGGCCATTGCACAGTTCCCTTTATAAAAAGTTCCAAATTTCCTTTTTGATGGAGGCTTTTGCTATGCAGGTCAACTTGGCCTCAAACTTGTGATTCTATTGTCTTTGCATCCCGAGTACTGGGATTAGGGTGTGTGCCAGCACGCTGGCTGAGTTCTGTCTTTCACAATCCAACATTTGGAAATTGCATTTTCTTCTTGTGGTCCACTGCTCAGAACCATTTTTCAGGTGCTTGTGGTGCACTGATCAAACCCACATTTCTTAGAGAAGGTAAGGCCTTTCAGAACTCAGAGCCAGCTTACTCTTTCAGTTCTGGTCTCAATACTCCTCACAGGACATCACTGACTAAACCTATAAGGATACTCCGAGCTGTTGCCTTGCTAATGTTGTGTTGAGATTAGCATTTTTTCCATCTCAAGTCCATCCAGCATTCAGGACTCAATCTAAACATCTCCAGAGGCTAAAGTGTCCCTTCCTGAGCCGGTCAGAACTGGACCATTGTTCCTTTTATTCCCTATACTTTTTTCATTCACTTGTGATCACAAGTCTTGTAATATGATTAAATAATCAATATCTGGGTGAAAGCTCTCCCAAAGGAAAGTGACTCAGAAAAGAGTCTTTTTGAGTTGCCCCTGCAACAGCCTAGAATAGTCATTGGCACCCAGCATGTGTCCACATGTCTAATGATGGGTCTCAAACTACAAGAATATTAAGTCTGCTGACTATTTTTTGTGTATGTCAGGTGAAACAGCAAATAATTTTCTCTGTGTGTATCTTGTCCAAAAAGGACAGAAGTAATCTAGCATGGAATTGCTTAAAGGGTTATTTTCTATTCCTTTCCTCTCCTTGAGAAAGGTTACACTAAAAATATAGACCATGGGTGCATAATTCACCAATAGCAGTCTCTCTTTATGCCTCAATTTACAGAAATGAACCTCTGAGTAGATCAAACAATGTGAAATAAATGTGAATTAATTTGTATAAACAGGTGAAATAGATTTTTATTGGAAGAACCGATTAATTCCATCAAAATAGTCAAATTTAGAGCAATTTTTATCGACTAAGTAGGGGAAATGGAAATAACTGTCACATTGATATTCGCACAGTTATCTTGCCATCTACTCCTATATTTATTTGGTGTCAATTATGTCTCAGATACTGATTTGGTTATGGAAATGTGAGTTTGAATATGTGGCTCTACATAGCGAGGCTGTTGTTCAGATACGAGAACACTTGGTTTGTTAAATCAACTAGATACTTCTTTTTGAAAGTCCATTACAACCACACAATACCTCTGCTCAGAAAATGAAATGGACTCTTTTGAATCCCAACCTAGGCTTGATGCTCCAATGGAAAACATTTATGTTTTCTTGAATCCAACTAACGATAGCAGATCATGCCATTTGAAAAGGCCAGTCAACAATGTTTTCCCAGGAGATGCTCTTACGATTAAATAAATACTTCCTAGTCACAGAAGACCTGAAGCATCCGAGCACTGCACACTGCTTTTCAGCCACCATCAAGCATGGCATGCATCACTAAGCCGGACCACCAGCACAAAAGTGTTCTGCCAAGCAGCTTAAGGATGCTCAGTTTTCACCTTTAGTTCTGAATCCACATTAACGTTTTCAATAATAAAGTTTCAGGCTTGTTCCCACCCAAATGTGCTCCAAAGTGTCTGTGTAGCCAGAGCTATTATTATTTGAAATAGGTTACCAGAGGAAGGAAGATGAGTGGAACAGAAAAGGAGAAACATTGCATGAGCCTTTCACAGCTTCACTGAAAAACAAAATTTCTGTTACTCCTGATTGGGTGATGTACTTTTAAGTTATACCACAGTGACATCATTCTTCTTCAGTGCCAAAAGTAAGCTAAACTTGGTTTAATACCCCACTCTCTGTTTTACATTCTTTTCTTTTATAATGCCAAATCTTTAAGTTCAGACTCCATTTTTGAGAACCTGACCTAAGTTTGAACTCAGGTAAACTAATAGGCTGGTACCTAGCATTAGTTTCCAAGTTGTCTCAGAACAAAACTGAAGCTTAGCTTCAGTCTCTAGGCTAATCCTCAACAAGACCAGTGTTTTCAGGTTACATCCCCAACAAGACCAGTGTCTCCAGGTTATTCCCCCAACAAACCTGTACCTCCAAGCTTACAAGCCCATTCCCTGCCTAACGACCACCAATGTAGAGGGAAGTAGAAATTAAGTTTATGATATGACACCCAGCACCAGCCATTTATATTAAAGGCCACAGTAGCTTTCCAATTAGATGCTTGCACATGTACTCCCTGCATGCTGCTTACTATAAAGCCTTGCCCCAATAGACATTCAGGGCTCCCCTACCACCAAAACTGTCCTGGTGATGGAGGTTCCAGGGGGCGGGGAGTGAGCTAGCTCAAATAGAAAAAAGATCCTGCTGTGAGTTGCATCAGATTGGCTCCTGTCTGTTTTTTGGAGACCACTAACATTTCCCTGGCACTACACTTTCAGTCTTTTCCTGAAACTGCTTGGTGATGATTTTCAAATTCTAACTCTCCTCTTCAAACTCCATTTGTCACTTGTTACTGCTGTCTTCTTTTGTCCATACATCACCTCCATTACTAATTTTTAGAGCATTGTTCTCTAGGGCCTTCCCTAGAACTCTGACATCTTTTGTTTCTAGAATGATTTTCAGATACTCTAATTTTTGTTATTTAGAGCAGAGTACCGAAATCTTTGATGTGCCTGCAAGCCACCAGGATTCGTTTATTAAGGAATATATTCTTGCATTCTAATTCAGTGTGTCTTGAATGAAATTGAGCATGCATGAACAAGTTTTTCAATGACCATGATGATGTTGGTGATGGTGATGGTGGTAATGATAGTGATGGTGGTGATGGTGTTGGTCATGGTATTGATGATGATGTTGGTGATGGCAGTAATGGTGTCAGTGGTGATGGTGGTGATGGGGATGAGGGTAGTGACAATTACACAGATCTCTTGAGAATACAGCAAGACTCTAGTCACACAACATTTAATTCAGAGCTTATATACACACAAGCTAATGAATATTAGACATGTGGCTAGTCTTAATAGGTTTATGATTATCATATCTCTCTCTATATCTATCTATCATACAAGACTTCAAGTATATATAGAATAAAAATATAAAATGCATTATTTTATTTATTTATATTTTTAGGATTTATTTATTTATTTTATGTATGTGAGTGCACTGTAGCTGCCTTCCAACATACCAGATCCCATTACAGATGGTTGTAAGCCACCACATGGTTGCTAGAAATTAAACTCAGGACCTCTGGAAGAGCAGTCAGTGCTCTTAACCACTGAACCATCTTTCCAGGCCCCCATTATTATATTTTGTATTGATCACAAATTGAACTATTATTTCAGATATATTAGATTAAATAAAAGACTTTCACATGCTTTTTTTTAAACCTATTTTAAGGTGCATGATAGAAAATATAAATTTATTTGGAGTACATATTACATTCCTATTGGTTGAAACTACTGTAATAGAGGCAGACATTTCAAATCCTAGTCAGCCTTGGGACCCCAGAACGCTCATGCAACTGGCGCATTCCCTGGCTTGTGATGTGATCTACCACACTTGTATTTGCATTTGTAGTATTTCCTTCAAATAGAATATTTCAAATAAATACATTTGAAGATTCACAAAACCTGCCCTGTTGCCTAGACATGAGACAGTTCCCAGGAAGAGCTTTAACTGTCTACTGTGTCCTACCTATGTGGCTCTCCCAATATCACTGAATGATCTCTGCCCTTCAGTCTCCTATTTGAATGAGTCCTTTTCAGTCACTGTATCATCTAGCTCAGTGGTCCTGCTTGAAATCAGTTGTTGTGGAGGTTTATTAATCTCTGCAAGTATTTACTAATGCTGTACTTCCAGCCAGAAGGCTCAGCATTTCCAAGGATATAGAGGGTCTGCTTTTCCTCTGAAGACCACATCTAGACTCTACTCTATAATACACTGGCATATTCCAGATGGTGAAGATCCCATCTAACATATCTGAATAAAATGCCACTTCTTTGAGTTGTGTTAAGGAATCTGAGCTAATTCTCTGCTGTATCTACTTCATTCCAGCATTTTCTAAGATTCCCTGAGACTAAATAATTCAAGAAGCATTCTTATACATCAAACACCCCACCCCGCATTCTACTGAGGGCTTTGATTAGGTAGAAACATTATAAAATAGCCAAATCAAATGCAAAATGTACAAGCTACACAATAGACATAGAGAATTCTCCAGTGAGCTTGTTCCAGGAATAAAAATATCCCAGCCCACTGTTGCCTTATGTCTTTACCAGGCACGCAAAGATGATGGTGATGGGCAGCTGCTTCTACTTCTGAACTTCTAGCCTTCTGTGGCAGGAATTTCTGTCCTGTCTGGGTCCAGCCAAACCAGGATCCACTTGTCTGTTCCAGCATCATCTCTCCAACAATACTGGCTGTGACTTGGTAGTCAGGCCATTCTCTCTCCCTTTTTCATGTCTTGGAAAGTAATGAATAACACACAGTAGGTTCTGCTTATAAAGCCTGCTGAGAACAAGGGGTTTGTTCTTGTTGTTTTTGTTTGTTTGTTTGTTTGTTTATTTTTTGGAGGGGAAACTGGGAAAGGAGAAATCATATGACATGTAAATAAAGAAAATATCTAATAAAAAAAAAAAAGAAAAAAAAAAGCCTGCTGAGAATTGGGGAGAGAAACACCTTTTGTGTCACAGTCTCTTCCAAGAGCCCTGTCTGTCATTTATCTTGTCAGTAGGGACTCTGATAGTTAACTGACTGCCAAGTAGGAATTTTTATTTTTATTTTTTTGAAACCAGATCTTACTGTGTAGCTCTGGTTGGTCTGGAACTCCATATGTAGACCAGGCTGGCCTTCAACTCACAGAAGTCTAAGTACCTCAGTCTCCTGAGTGGGGAGATTTAAAAACACAAGCCACTATAGCTGGATACATTTTTAATATTATTTTTTTTGGTCTATTGGTAAATAGTGGGCTAAGAAAGGCAAGGTCATGATTTACATACACCTGAATATGAAAGAGAATGCTATTAGTAAGGAAAAATTAGTATCAGATGCTTTGATTCAAACACCAACCATTTCACCATCTACTTGACCTTAGATGAATCCTGAATGACTTTGTCTACCTGTAAACTGAATATAAAAATAACACTACATCTTTTGAGGCTGGAATAAAATGCTTTGTAGAGGGTGCCCAGGAGTAAGCCTGATATGTACTAAGCATTTGACAAATAATTCTTTTCTTCTGATTTATTTTTTCTTTATTTTTATTATTATGTGTATGTGTGGGGGTGAACATACGTTACATGTGTGCAAGTGCCAGAGGAGGCCAGAAGAATGTGTCAGATCTCTTGAATCTGGAATTATGCGTGACTAGTGCCCACCCACATGGGTACTGGGAATTGAACTTGGGTCCTCAGGAAGAGCAGTAAGCACTCATAACTGCTAAGTCATCTCCCAGTCTCCCAAATATTTGTACTAGCAAAACCTTCAAATATTAAAGTTCAGTCACTCACTGATGGATCAACTTAGTTTGTTTCTGAATTTGAATGCACAGATACACTAATTTCTATTATTAATTTATTGCTCCTATTATATCCAAATGTTATGTATTCATAACCACACACACACACACACACACACACACACACTGAAGATCTTACGTTCTTTATCAACATCTTTCTTATTCATCACAAAAACAAGGGCCACATTTTTAAATCTGGCTCTAGGAGCTAGCTATTCTTAGCATTCTTTGATATTTTTCCTAAGTAGTCAATATGAAAGTACTCCAAGCAAGGGTGCAATTCTGTGAGTAGACACTGCACACAATGAGATTAACTAGGAATGTGCTTTCATCATGTAGAACATATGAAGAAGCACGAGCCCCTGCTAAATATATTAAGTCGTTAGTTAAACAATATTTTGCATTTCCATCTTCTGTACCCTAGAATAGGAAACCATCAACTTGATTTTTCAACTTGTTTGTTGCCTTTCTTTTGGGAGAAAGACTTCCAAAGAGACTGAGTACATTTACCTATGTGAAAGACCAGCCTATACCAGGGAGAAGAGGCAAATATCCCATCACACCCCTCACTGTTCTTTAACCTAAGGTGAAAGACCTCAACAACACACACACACACACACACACACACACACACACACACACACACACA
>JADRCD010168774.1:5812-29830 GCA_019843815.1 Montemys delectorum | reverse complement strand
TGGGCCATGAATTGCAAACTGAGGCTGCACCTTCACCAATGGCCTTCCATGGCCTCTCACTGTGCTGAGCCTCAGCTGCTCTCTATGACCCCTTCATGCTGTCAAAACCAGTACCACCTGGGTGACTCTTACACATTATCAAGTCCTGCTGCAGCACAAGGTACAACCTTGGCTATCTCTGGAACACAGCCTCTTAGTGTTCTCAGAAAACACTCCCCAGAAGATGTCACCTCAATGATGCTGGTCTCTTCTTAATCACCGCTAATTTTTTAGCTCTAGCTAACCAGCATCAATAGTCCCAGCAATGCAAAGTTTTCATTTTAGTAGTTCTGGTATCTTGTTAATCACAGTTGATAATTCAGCCCCAGCTAACCAGAACCACAGAATCTTTACAATCAAAACAACATAGCCCTGATAAGAGTCTTTAATCTTCCCTCTGAAATTTTACAAGCCAGGCCTCTATCTCTGCACTGTTTTCAACAAGATTTTCTAAGCTCCCACAGACATTTTATAGAGTTCTTAACAGTGGCTCTTTTAGCTCAAAGTTTCAAAGTCCTTCCACAGTCCTCCCCAAAACATGGTCAGGTTGTCACAGGAATACCCCACTCCTGGTACCAATTTGTCTTAGTCAGGGTTTCTATTCCTGCACAAACATTATGACCAAGAAACAAGTTGGGGAGGAAAGGGTTTATTCAGCTTACATCCACATGGCTGTTTATCACCAGAGGAAGTCAGGACTGGAACTCAAGCAGGTCAAAAAGCAGGAGCTGATGCAGAGGCCATGGAGAGATGTTCCTTGCTGGCTTGCTTGCTTCTCCTGGCTTGCTCAGCCTGCTCTCTTATAGAACCCAAGACTTCCAGCCCAGAGATGGCACTACTCCTTTGATCACTAATTGAGAAAATGCACCACAGCTAGATCTCATGGAGGCATTTCCCCAACTGAAGCTCACTTCTCTGTGATAACTCCAGCCTGTGTCAAGTTGACACACAAAACTAGCCAGTACAATGGATATATTTGGAATATATATATGGATATATTTGGAATATATATATATATATAATTGGATTTTGAAACCTGTTCATGTTGATCTGAGACGTTCATTTTTTTCCATTCTCATTGTAACCCACTCTTCCTCTTGACCTCATTCTCTAATTCAGGGACTCCTGACATCCACACAACTATATTGCAGTTGATTATTTATTCTGATATACCTACCATCAAGTCTATGATCTGCTGTGCTCCATTAGAAACACAGTATCTACTACAATGGTTGAATATTGTATGTCATCAGCAAATTTTTTTATAAGGAAAAAAGTAGGTAACAGAAAAAGATAGCCAGAATATAAAATTATTTTATATAGAATTACAAAAATTACATGATTTATGGACAATGAAAATAACTTTTAGGAAAAATTAATAAAACAGTACAGTGTGTCTATGAACACAGCTGATGTTGAAGGGCATTAATTGGAAGATGACAAGAGAGCAAACTCCTCCAATAGTTAGAGTAGGTAAAGTCATTCAGTTCTTCAGATGTTAAGAATCATCATTAAGGACTGTGATAAATGGGATGTGAAAAGAATCATAAAAAGTCAGTATCAGTGCCAAATCACACACACAATTTTGTTCTTCAGAGCCTCCATTACTGGGTACCTGAACACAATGTCAGCTTTGATTAGGGTGCACAAACTCTCTCTGGACAGTGTTTTCAATGCATTGCTTTTGTAAATGAAGTTTCTGAGAAGATATAGATCTATGTGGAAAATTTTCAGTAAATTTCCCCTACTGTATGCACTGGATGTTACATATATTTACTGATTTCTGTTAAATATATTCCTAATATCCAATTTGCTCATGGCAAGTAATGTCAGATGCCCAGAATTATAATAGAAAAATTTTTTAAATTTTTAAAAATTTGCCTTTAAAAATATGCCTTAAATCCCTAGTCTCTTTTGACTTATATTTAAGTTTCCATACCCATTATCATCCATTTCTGGGAGTCTAGAAGTATGTGTCATTCATTTAAAAGACTAAATTTTTCTAATAAGAAATGAAAGGAATGAAAAGAATCCTAATGTTATCTTATTTACTATTATAACCATTTTTTACTCATTATTTTTCAGTTTTCTGATTTTTAAAATAGTAATATCAACCAATAATTTCAGTGGTTATTCATTTTTATTTAAGAGTTTCCCAGAGGATATTCAAGTCATCAGAATCATGGCCCTAATTAAAAAGCTTATGTGCCTCTCTGATAATTGGATATTATCCCAGAAGATCAGAATACACAAAGTACAGTCCATAAACCACAAGAAACTCAAGAAGAAGGAAGACCAAAGTGTGGATACTTTGTTCCTTCTTAGAAGGGGAAACAAAATACCCACGGAAGGAGTTGAAGAGACAAAGTATGTAGCAGAGACTGAAGGAAGGACAAGCCAGAGACTACTCCACCTGGGAATCCTTCCCATATTCAATCATCAAATTCAGACACGATTGTGGATGCCAGCAAGTGCTGGCTGACAGGAGCCTGATATAGCTGTGTCCTGAGAGGCTTGGACACTACCCGACTAATACAGAAGCAGAGGCTCACAGCCATCCATTGGACTGAGCACAGGGTCCCTAATGAAGGAGCTAGAGAAAAGACCCAAGGAACTGAAGGGTTTGCATTTTTGAGACACGGTTTCTCTCTATAGCTCTCGTTGTCCTAGGACTCACTCTGTAGACCAGGCTGGCCTTGAACTCAGAAATTCACCTGTCTCTGCCTCCCAAGTGCTGGAATTAAAAGCATGCACCACCATGTGCCTGTCAGTGAGAGATTTTCAAACCCACCTTTCTAACTTATTCTGAAGTGGACCATGCTTTTTAACATTTATCCATTTGCTCAATGAATGCTGGTAGAGTACTTAATATGTCTTAACATTTTTTTAATCAAAATTCTGCGTCTATTATGATAAGCTGAACCAAAACCAGTCTCTCCCTGCATAGAATTTAATGTTTACTATGGAAGGTGATATCTACTAAACACAATATCAGTGTGGGTTCAGGAGAAAAATTGTGTTGCACTGTCAAAAATAACCTTAAGATGAATAGAGTTCAGATTTTATAATGTGTATTTGGTTCCAGGATTCTTACTTGTATTCCTAATTCAAGGATGAAAACAAATGGGCTGTTTTCTTATTCCTTCCATTTTTGCAGACAATGAGAAACATTTTAAAAACATTAGATTTGACAGTACAAAGTGGACTGAAGACCTTTAATATTTGCTCTACTATTTTTTAAGCAGTTATACCACAAAGGGACAAAGACTGAAAAATGACATACCTACCTAACTTTCAGTCACCTGAGATTTTCTTATCCACTTTCTCAGAATGTGAACAACAGTTTATGTTACAATTGCTCTATCTCAGACTGAAAACTACTCATACTCTTTTGAAAAGTGACAGAATCAGGAAAAGGGACAGAGACTCACAAATGTCAAAGTAAAATATCATGTGAATGAAAGTGACAAGAGAGATGAGTTGGAGAATACTTACTGGTAAGTAGTTGGGCTAACGTTGATACGCCGAGGATGACTTCCAGATTCAAATTTGCTTGCCAGAGTGACATTATTTCCAAAAAGACAATATCGTGGCATTCTTACTCCGACCACACCAGCCAGCACAGAGCCTGAATGAATGCCTATCCGTATCTGAAAAAAGAAAAAGAAACTAAGAATAGATAATGGTTCCTATTTGACACGTAATTATTCTTTAAGTTTTATTTTTTAATTTTTATGTACATGTGTGTTTTGTCTGCGTATATGTGAACCACATATATGCCTATCTCTCAGAGGTCAGATCTTTTGGAGCTTAAATTAAAGGGAGTTGTGAGGCAGGGTGCTGGAAATCATACCATTCTTCTGTAAGAATGGTGGTCTTAAGTGTTGAGATATCTCTCCAATTCTGCCATGAAATGACCACAAAAACCAAAACTGAGTTTAGGCCATTGTTCTGAGTCTAATATCTGGCTTATTACAGTGTTCAATGAATATGGACATTTTAGAATAAATAATAGCTTAATTATAAGAACAAAATATATAGGCTTTAAAAATATTTTACTTTTAACTATGTAAAAGTAATTTGTGTGTGCATGTATCTGTGTCTGTGTATGTGTATCTTTGGATATGTGTGTAGATGAGTACATTCACATGAATGTAGGTACCCAGAAGAGACAGAGAATGTGTTGAGTCCCAGGAGCTGGAGTTAGTGGTAGTTTGAGCTACCTGATATGAGTGCAGGAAACTGAACCCTGGTCTCATTCTTCCATGGAAGTATTCTCTCTTAACTGCTGAGCCATCTCTCTAGGTCAGAGTTTATAGTTATAAATATGTATAAATATGCTTGTTTAAAGATGAATCCTGCTGCATTTGTATATAATATCTAATAAGTGAAAAATATATTATTCTTTTCATTCTATATCAAATTATTCTCATATAAAGGTCTATTGTTGTTTCTTATGGCATTAATTATATTTATAAATTAAATGTTTAGGTCTATTTGTTTTAAATATTGGGTCTTACTATAATATCAGAATTTATACCAATTTTTTCTACTGTTGAATATATAATGTATGCTGGATAACATATAGAATAATACCTAAAGCAAAAGAGAATTTTATAAGTCATGAATGTGGAATAAATCACCTAAGTTTTTAACATATTTACATGACATTACCAGTAATTTAACCCTTGACTGGGAAAAGAATTTGATTGAAATGATGAGTAAATTAGTCATAGAATCTGAGAAAGACTGATGTGTTTCAAGACTCTAAAAAACCTTCAAAATAGAATTGCTACACAGTGAAATATGATGAGCGTAATAGCATTTCATCAATATGACATAGAAACAAACAACTGAAGTAAGGAGACAAAATAGAAGGTAGGAGACAGGCAGAAGGAGAAAGAGAGAATGCCTTTATGGAACAGAAGATTTCTGCATGTATAAAATCATGATAAGACATACTGAGATAAATCTGTCCCAGTTTTAGTTTCTATAACACCACATACATAAAAATAAACAAAACAAAGCAGCACCATAAACAACAACAAAATACCACCAATAACAACCCAGACGAACCAACAAGCAACCAAACAAACAAAATACATGTCTTAACTCTACAGGTAGACTACATCAAGATACTTTAGAGAAAACATTAAGGAGCTAAAGAATATTTGTTCCATCAGAGTTGAAGTTTCACATATGTATATCAAATTGGTGGGTGTCATTCAAGAAAGAAGTAGGTAAATGAACTCAGGAAGGATCTTATGCATGTATATGTAGACAGAAGGATACTGAGGAAAATACTGTCTTTCTGGTAGATGCCTTGGATTAAAATAATGAATAGGAAAGATGTTTAAGCAAGAACAAAATTACTGAGATGAGATTGGGAGTGACTCTAGACTCCGTCTTAATCTAGGGGGTATACATTATTCTCCTTCTATATATCTAAAATACTTACTCTAGGGAATATGTGTAATAAGTCCTTCTATAGAGGTACATGTCATGTCATAAATGTTCATTACTTCTTATTCACAATAGCAAGGAAGTAGAATCAGTTTAGAAGTCCACCAACAGGTGAATGAGTCCTTAACATGTGGTAAACATAAACAATGGAATTTTATTTACAACGTAGAGATAAGTGGAACTGTGGAATTTGAAAATAAATGGATGGAACTAGAAATTATATTGGATGACAAAACTCAAGCGAAGAGAAGAAAATATCCCACGTTCTTCCTCAGACATAGATTCTACCTTCAAACCATTGACTGAAGTTGAAGTTCCAATAGAAAACAGCAATCTGAGAAACTTGAAGCAATGCCACTTAAATCCGGGACAAGACAAGGTAACCTTTGTTTCCCTAACTATTCAATATAGTACTTGAAGTCCTAGCCAGAGCAATTAGACAACAGGGATTCAAATTGGAGGTCAAAGGGATACAAATTGGAAAGGAAGAAGTCAAAATATCACTATTTGTACAGGATGATATAGTATACTTAAGTGACCTGAAAAATTCCACCAGAGAACTCCTGTAGCTGATAAACAACTTCAGCAAAGTGACTGGATATAAAATTAACTCAAAGCTAGGCAGTGGTGGTGTATGCCTTTAATCCCAGCACTTGTGAGGCAGAGGCAGGCAGATTTCTGAGTTGAAGGCCAGCCTGGTCTACAGAGTGACTTGCAGGACAGCCATGGCTATACAGAGAATCCTTGTCTCCAAAAAACAAATAAAAATAAAAAATAAAATTAACTCAAACAAATCAGTAGCTTTCCTCTACTCAAAGGATAAACAGGCCGAGAATAAAATTAGGGAAATGACACACTTTACAATAGTCACAAATAATATAAAATACTCTGGTGTGACTCTAACCAAACAAGTGAAAGGTTTATATGACAAGAATTTCAAATATCTGAAAAAAGACATCAAAGAAGTTCTCAGAAGATGGAAAGATCTCCCATGCTCATGCATTGGGAGGATTAATATAGTAAAAATGGCTATCTTGCCAAAAGCAATCTATAGATTCAATGCAATCCCCACCAAAATTCCAACTCAAAATTTTATAGTTTTAGAAAGAACAATTTACAAATTCATTTGGAATAACAAAAATCCCAGGATAGTGAAAACTAATCTCAACAATAAAATAACTTCTAGGGAAACCACCATTCCTGACCTCAAGCTGTATTACAGAGCAATAGTGATAAAAAGTATATGGTATTGGTACAGAGAGGGACAATGGAATACAACTGAAAACCTAGAAATGAAACCACACACCATCAGTAACTTGATCTTTGATAAAGTAGCTAAAATTATCCAGTGGAAAAAAAAGACAGCATTTTCAACAAATGGTAGTCAGCATGTAGAAAAATACAAATCAATCCATTCTTATCTCTTTGTACAAGGCTCAAGTCCAAGTGAATCAAGGACCTCCATATGAAACCAGATAAACCGAAACTAATAGAAGAAAAAGTGGGGAAGAGCTCAAACACATGGGCACAGGGGAACATTTCCTGAACAGTACACCAATGACTTACGCTCTAAGATCAACAATAGACAAATTGTACCTTGTAAAATTGCAAAGCTTCTGTAAGACAAAAGGCACTGTTAATAGGACAAAACAGCAACCAACAGACTGGGAAAAGATCTTTACCAATCCTACACCTGATAGAGGGCTAATATCCAATATATACAAAGAACTCAAGAAGTTAGACTCCAGAGAAATAAATAACACTATTAAAGATGGGGAACAGAGCTGAAACAGAGAATTCTCAACTCAAATGGCTGAGAAGCACCTAAAGAAATGTTCAACATCCTTAGTCATCAAGGAAATACAAATCAAAACAACCCTGATTCCAACTCACACCAGTCAGAATGGCTAAAATAAAAAAACTCAGGTGACAGCAGATGCTGGTGATGTAAAGAAAGAGGAACCCTCCTCCACTTCTGGTGGGATTGCAAGCTGTTATAACGACCCTAAAAATCAGTTTGACAGTTCCTCAGAAAATTGGACATAGTACTTCCTGAGGACCTAGCAATACTATGGGCATATATCCAAGAGATGTTCCAACCTGTAGTAAGGACACATGCTCTTCTATGTTCATAGCACCCTTACTTATAATAGCCAGAAGCAAGAAAGAAGCAAGATGTCCTTCCAACAGAGGAATGGATACAGAAAATGTGGAACATTTACACAATGGAGTACTACTCAGCTATTAAAAACAATGAATTTGTGAAATTCTTATGGAAATGGATGGAAGTAGAAAATATCATCCTAAGTGAGGCAACCCAATTACAAAAGAACACACATGGTATGTACTCACTGATAAGTGGATATTAGTCCAAAAGCTTTGAATACCCAACATACAGTTCACAGATTACATGAAGCTCAAGAAGAAGGAATACCATAGTGAAGATGCGTCAGTCCTTCCTAGAATGGGGATCAGACAGCAACATGGTAGGAGGTTGACTATATTCAACCATGGAATGACTAACTTCCTCCATGGAAATGACAGTACTTTGCCTTACTGGAGAATACTCCTTTTGGTTATGGATTTGCCTTTTGTGAGTGCAATGCTTCTGCCAAAACCATCATACATGGATTGACTGAATGCCTTATCCACAGTTATGTTATTCCACACAGTATTGGTTCTAATGTAGGAACTAACTTCACAGCCAGAGAACTGAGACAGTGGACCCATAGATATCCTGAAGCAGCTTGCCTGAGAGAAGGATAGAATGAGCTTTTGAAGACACAATCAGAGTGGCACAGAGGTGAGTGCACCTTAAAGGAGTGTGGCAGGATTCTCCAGAAAGTAGTATATGATTTGAATCAGGATCCAACAGGTGTAGATTACCCCATAGACAGAATCCCTGGATCAAGGAATTAAAATGTGGGAAAGGGAACAGTTCCACTCACTAGCACTCCTAGAGACCCACAGAAAAAGTCAATGGGAAATGAGAACAACCTAATCAAAGCAGGGGATCAAAAGACACAGACCCTTTAGCAATGCAAGTATGGATAACTCCTCCAGAGAATGAGCCAAGGCCTGCTGAGGTGCTTGCTGAGGGTGGAGGAATATAGGTATAAATGTCAGCTAAGACCATGTGACAATTGCAAAAGGAAGGATTATAAGTGACTTGAGGGTATCTGTTGTGTCAAGAATGTATTTGGACAGATATTTATGTTTTTCTCTCAATTTCTTTATCATGTGATGTAATATCAATTAAAAGAATATCAGTGGTTATCATATTTACATTCAAAATACTAAAAGAATACCATTCCAGGGATATTGTCACCTATTCTAAATTTATTATGTACTTGTGGTTGTACCAGGGATAGTCATATCATGTTAGAGATAGTTATGACCTGGTTAAATATATAGTATGTTTCCAATTATATCTTGCAAAGTTATACTACATTAACTGTAATTATAATATTGTTATTGTTTCATTTGGAAATTGTGCATCGTATAAGGTGATATAATTTTGTGTCAGGTTGACAAATATTGGACTTGTGATGGTTATACTTAGTTGTCAATTTGATTACATATGGAATTACCTAAAATTAAAAAATGGCTAGGTATACTTGTTGTGGATCTCTTGCTTAGGTAGAACCTTTGAAGAAGGAAGATACACTTCTAATATGTATCTTTGAGGTGGAAAGACACACTTCTAATCGGGCTACAGTTTCTGCTGTAAGGCTATGTACAGGACATTGAAGAGGGCAGCTCTCTCTCTTTACTTGTCTATGCTAGCAAATCCATTTCCTTCATTGATATTAAATTATACTTCTTTGAGATTCCAGTATATACTGAAGACCAAGTGAAAACTTGTGTTCCGCCTTCTGAACTGAACAATTGCTGGATTTTGAACCTTGTACACATAGGCATTCATTATATGATCTGCTAGACAACAGTCTATAGTCATTCAAATAAATCATCATTATATATGCATATATATATTTGTGTATGCCAATTTCTCAGCATTTCATAAGAAATTTAAATATCCCTAGCACAAATTGTGTTCAGTATTCTTCTACTCTGATGTTTATATGCTATACTCTTCATGTACTGTCTCTTCTATATAGTTGTGAACTTCTGAGCAATTAAAGAAAGAAACTGCCTTACTCACTTGTCCATGAAGAAATATTAAGTAATTTTAAACACAGTAGTTTCTAGTTACTTAAGATAAATATACTTTTAAACCATTTGAAAATATCTGAATATTAAGTATTCTAAATAAGAAATTTAAAAATTATTTTGTACCCATCAAACATTCCTCTTTAAAAAGGAGTGTCATGAATAAATAATTTAATACATTTTCTAGATACTTGTCTAAAGAAGCTTCCATTCCATTCTTGCAATTCTACTAACTACAAAGTCAAAATCAGCTGAAGACTAACAAAAAACCTGAAGAGATGAATCAAACTAACTTATAGAGCAAGAATTGTATTGGGTCACTGGAACACAAGAGAGAGTGTCCAGAACAGATAGTGGGTCCTAGTTACGGCAGCAATCTTGACACAGCTATGGGATATAGAATTCACCATCACCATCATTCATTCTGGACACTCAAGAGACCAAACTCTCCCATTTTTCAGGTCAAAAGGAATAAAACTCATGTCAGATTTGTTATTTCTGGTTCTTTTTTATGTAGTCACATAGGCACACCTATAAAATGGATTCATTTATTACAACTTAATTACAAGAAACTCTTTCTGACCGAATATCACTACCCTGCTCAGCCCCATCTCACTCCCTAGAGTCACCTGCTTAATGTGCTGTAATCTTGCAAGTCAAAGAAGTGCCTTTAATGTTCTTGTGCTCCTGGTCACTAGGAGTCTATATTCTCCACATTTTTAAACTTTGTTTTGATTTAGCTAAGAGTAGCATCAAAATGAAACTCAAGCTATAAGCAAGTATTACTTTATAACTTAGAGAAAAATTCTTGAATATGTAATTATGTTTGTCTCTGTATTAATAAAAATAATGCTCCCCTTAATAGAAGGTGATAGTATTTCATGACTTCATAGTGAAACAGACATTATAAAATCTGATTTATAATACTAAAAGCTAGTTGATTTTTTATGCTTAATTAAATATCTGAATCCTTGGGGGCCATTGTACTGGCAGCAGTAGCCTCAGTATTCCTTTGTCTTTCTTTTTTAATACACTCACACAGGGAAGTATAAACTCAGTAGTTGGGTGTTACAGGAATATTTAAAAATGAAACCACCCCGCAAACTCTCTTTCCCATCAGTCCACATTCTAGTGCCTGTACTGTCCAGCCTCAACACTATGTTCCAGCAGGGTCTTACTATTTTCTCCCACCCCCACAATCATTCATCTAGCACCTAGTACCCAGTAAAGTATGACTCTTAAGACTTAATTATCCAATCAGGTTTATATAATAATAAGACCACAATTACAATATACCAAATAATAATTTCAGTGCCAAATGAAAAAGACAATGTTTTGACCCAATTAATCTAACTTTGTAAAAACCTTAGCCTGGTTGTTATAACCACACAGGGTCTGAATCGTCATCTTCCTCTGCCTCCATGATGATAAACCTCCACCCCTTCCTGCTCTCTGCCCTTTTTCCTCCTCAACTTCTAGCTCCACCTCTCTATTCCTGTCTAATCACAGGACTGTCACTGCCCAAATGTGATTGGACAGAGAAAATGCTGCAACAGTTAGGGGCCATATAAAATATTTTATGCAACACGATTGCTTTCTTTTCTGTACATATATGGGAGCAGACTACTCATATTGCAGCATTATATGTGCTTTTGAAATCATTCTTCGAACCATTGAGGATTTGGATTTTTCTATGTATACTTTGTCTGTTGTTCTAATATTGCAGACTTTCACAATGCTGTATGTGGTGGGGAGAGCTGATCAATAAATCTTTATGTAGTAAGGATTCAGGCAAGCTTAAGTAGTGCATAAACAAATCATATTTTTATAGTAATATTAAGTTGTCTATAGAACCACAGTGTTTTGTAAAATGTAAAATGTAAAAATAATTATCAGTAGAGTGGCTACTATGGTAGATCTATTAAAGAGTATGTAGTTTTGATGAAAATAAAGAGCTGGATGGGTAACTTTAGAAATGGAATAGTTAGGAGATTCTTAGATAGATAGAAAGATAGATAGATAGATAGATAGATAGATAGATAGATAGATAGATAGATAGATGGATGATAGGAGAGGAACCCATAATGGATCAATTGTTGAAATTTTAGCAGACTAACTTGGAGTTTAGGCGAGAAGAAAATGGAGCATAGATTTGAGTGGTGTATAGGAAGACAAGCTGGAGGTATAGAAAAGAGACAATAGTGTTAGGCTGTTAGGACCAGAGTTATGCTCAAGCCAGAGCCTGGCTCAGGTTAAGGAAAGAAGGATGCTGTTACTGAGAACACACATATGTGATGAGCAACCAGGAACACAACATTGTAGGAGATCAAGCTCAAGAGCTACTTTGTGAAAGCCAACCAGTCTTGATAGTTCCTCTCTCTGTCTCTATGTCAGGCTAACCAGCTGTCAACCAGAATCCAGTTTTTGGCATTTTCCCAGAGCTACAAGACAAGAACATGCTGCAATGACATGAGTTCTGCAGATGACATTAGTCTCTTCATCTTAGAAGGAAAACCATAGATATTTTTAATTTCTTGAGACTCTGATGAGTTTTCTGATTCAATTGAGTTCATTGAATTACAAAGAATTCAACAGATTGGAAAAATGTATAATCATTTATGCAGAAAAATCAGATTTCATTTTTAAATAAAGGAAAATCAAGTTCAGAAGGTCAACTCTGTTTGTTGAAATCATGTACAAAGTATCCTATCAATCATGCCCCCTAGATCTTCCAAGAATTAATTTCCTCACCTATTCCCATTGGTACTTTAGTCTGAGATTGTGTGCTTTTTTATTTTCTTTTTTGCATTCCTACCTTATGTATCTCTAGTTTGTTTCTTCTTCAGACCTCCAGTACACATCTCCAGATGGTTCTTTATACAACATTCTTTGTCACAAGTTTTTCCTCATAGTTCTTTACTTAGATAGAAAAAATAATCATCCAGATGCCTTTGCAAGGAATTCAGTTCTTAAAAGTCCAAATCCTCACAGATGTCATGGCTCATCTGATATTCTTCCCACCATTATAGACTGCTATTTCTAATGATCATTGGGCCTTGTTTTCTAATTTACCAAGAGATTTCACAGTTCTGGGCTATTTTGTACACTATGACTTTGCTTTTACTTTCTTCTCTACTTTAAAACTCTTCATAGTTCCTGGCTCAGTCTAATAACCTTCAGTAGGCACTTCTTATGTCCTCCAGTAAAAAACTTTCCTGACTTACTGTTTCTCTACTCCCAGCATTGTCTTGTCATAGATTATTATCCTCTGTTATTTGACTTCATGTGTGTGAGTATGTGTTTGTGAGTGTACATGTATGTGTGTGAGTGTATATGTGTGCATGGTTGTGAGTTTGTGTGTTTGTTTGTGTGTGTCTGTATGCTTGTGTATTTAAGTGGTATATAGGCAGTGATAGACTCTAAAATTCAGTTGAAAAATAATAGGGTGAGCACTTATTCAGAAATCTAAAAAAGCCCCTGAGGAATTCTAAATCCACAATGACACAGCCTGAAATACTTTCACCAAAGATAATCTCATTTTCTGGGATATTAGGAGGAAAGAAAGGGCTGATATTGGGTTGTGTAGTGAATCTATAAATAAATTTAATAAAAGCATTATATTTAGACTATATGGGACAGACATTTCATTTATTTTTCCATTATGCTCTCACATAATAGGAATTATCTGCCATTAGTTATTGCCTTTATAAAGAAAAGATACATCAAAATCATTCTCCTTTAAATTGTTAAGACAGCTTTACTCCATTTTTCTTTTTTAGTTCAACAAGGTTAGACTTTGATCATATCCTTACCCAGAGATCAACTTTGGTTATTTGTTTGTTTGTTCTTCCTCAATATTTTTGTGAATTATTCAGTATGAATTGTACAAATTGTTCAGGGAAATGACTGACCATGTAATGTTTCATGGTATATTAACTGTGTGACCACAAAACCATAACATGTCTGACCATAAACCCTTAACATATGTTGGAGACATCCCACATTAAGTTTGAGATGCCTGGGACCCCTGATAACAAGAAAGAAAAACCTACTGGGGCGGGTACCGTGTTTCAGAGTGCAAGGTAATGGCCTCTTGTGGTTCCCAGTATGAGTATTGAGGGGCCCCAAGGCCTACTTCTCTGGTGCAAGCAACTCATGATATCATTTCTGCAATTATTCTTAGCACTTACTATTTTCCTTATCTATTTACTGTTACTCCTTTTCTTTCTTCCTTCCTTGATTAAACCAGTATTCAGTGACCTGACAAGATGTAGTAAGAGCCCACTTGATACGCAGAAATTAGATGTTGCCAATAATATTAAAATGAAGGCAGTTCATGAAGTCAAGAGAAATATATGTTACAGTTACTCAGTGGAAATGAAAGTAGCTGAGAGCCACAGGCAGAGATGAGTAATTCTTCATCTGTTCCCCCCAGTCTCAGTCTCAATTCTGTATGATAAAAATAGGATGTTTTTGTTATAAAATTGAGGATGGAAAAATATGTAGATACTTTCCAGAAAGTTAGTAATAGTTCCTTGGATTTAGGGACAATGGTGGTAGCTCCCTAGGAATTCTCTCTACAGGTTAGGTGAGAATGTTTTGTAGGCAAGCAGATGGGGTCCAAATTATAAAGACTGCAGGGTCAGCAGTGTGACCTCATGTTTGCCCTTTTATGAAACTGCAGTGTCTCACACAGGTCTGAAAGATACTGACTTTGTAACTGCAATATTGCTGCCCCGACCTCACTGCAGACTGGTGGTCAGGAGATACAAAGAATTGTGCTTGCTGTAAAACTTTTATGTCTGAGATTGTGTAGTTTCCTTTATTTTTTTTTTCTGTTCTAAATCTGTACTACTCTGTGTCACAAGAAAATATTGGCACAGGAAAATATAGAAGCATTTACTCACCCCCCTATGAATTTTGTAACAAAATTTCTTTGTGTGATTTCAATAAGACTGAGTCGATTCTCGGTGAGCACCCTGAGTCCCGAGTTCCAGGGCTCCATGCCAATGCAGCAGCCTGTCAGCACTGTATCGCAAATGTATGCGTTCTTATTGGCCTACCCGGGATCCCTATAAGGTAACCCTACCAGGGATCCCTTGGCCTTGATCACCCCTACCCTTGTTGAGGCTGGACCCTGGCAAACATGTACCTTCCCCATGATCATAAAATAACTGTGGAATTCTATTCTTTTAATCACTTGCTCACTTGCAATGAGAATGTCTTTTTTGTTTCTATGCTGGGCTGCTTTAATTGTCCTATTTCCCAGGACAGTATAAGTCTGTCTAGGCCAGAAAAGTTTGGGTTTTGTTTGTTTGTTTGTTGTTTGTTTTTGTTTGTTTGTTTTGCCTTATAACAAGAACAACAACAGAAAGAATGAGACAGAATCTAAGTCATAGAAACAGGTAGATCACTGGTTCTTAACTTGTGGGTCATAAGCCTTATACAGGAGTTGTCTAAGAGCATTGGAAAATACAGATACTTGCATTACTATTAATAACAGTAGCAAATTTACAATTGTGAAGTATCAATGAAAATAATTTTATGGTTGGGGTCACCACAGTATGAGGAATTCTATTCAAGTGTTACAGCATTAGGAAGGTTGAGAAAAACTGATATAGATGGTGAACAGGAATTTAATCTCACTGACAAATTCCCAATCTAAGCACAGTTTTGTGAAATATTTACCATATATAATCACTTTCAACTACTCTTAAATAGTCGAAGCTGACAGTATAATTTTATGATTAGCAAAAATCAATAATACTGCATTTATTTATTTCTGTCTTTAAAAGAAAATCTATCCAAATATGTATTCATCAGGAGAAGAGAGGGTGAATAATTATTTTTGTGGACCAATATAAACAGTCTTTAAATTTTGAATAAATGAATAAATCAGTTGTTTGGCTTACAATGACAGTGTTTTTCCAATCACATAATACTCATTCCCTTTCCTATTTTACATAAAAAACAATACTGTGATTTTTATTCAAAATAAATCTGACCAATTTACTTATTCATTAAATATTTGTGGAGTTCCAAATGTGACAGGGCAGACACTGCAAAGGTTCCTCCATCTTGTATTCTTGCTGAAGCCATTTCAGTTTTAACTGGAATTTGATCTCCTTGATGAGGAATCTTATGGGGAATTACCCAACTCTATATTCTAAGAACTCAAAGTCAAGATCCCTAAGATAACTTATTTTCTGTTAAATTACTTGCTTATGAGAAATTCTCCAGTACTTTCCTATAGCTATGGAACAAGATGCCAGGATGTGGTTTCACAAGCCTTCACAAACCCCACACAATGGACTTGCAGAAACACTTAGGACCAAAATACCTGTGGGTAGCCCCAGCCGACTAGATTAAAGACTTTTAATAGGCTATAAACTGTGTCTCAATGGTCATCTCTGGTGGGATCCTTTTAACACTAATAGATACTAATGTTCTAGGTTTCGGTGGCCCAGAATAGGTTAGTGATCAAGATGCACTTAGTAACTAAGAAAAATCCCCATTCTGCCACAAGCTTATGTGTTTGTTTAAAAGAAAATCATGTTCTTAAAACCAGGAACTGGGAGGGGGTGAGTTGGTGAGCAGGGGGAGAGGTAAGGGAATAGGGAGTTTTCAGAGCAGAAACCAGGAAAGGGGATAATGTAAATAAAGAAAATATCTAATATAAAAGTGAATATATAGAAAAAAATAAATAAATGTTCCAAACTAAGAAAAAAAAAGAAAAAAAGAAATGGAGCTCCCTTATTCCTAGGAGAGGTTGGAGTTGGAAGAAGGAACTGTGGGCTTTGTTTGTTTGTTCGTTTTTCTTTTTTTCTATTTTGGTCTATAAAAAGTAAACCGATCCATCCTTCTCCTCTTCAGAAGGCTTTTCCAGCCTTTGCAGTGTTTCCAGCCTCTGTGTGAAAACGGAATGACTCAGTTTTATATATCTGTAGGCTGAGTGTTTGACTCTGAAATGAGCAATTCCACCATAAAATAAAGAAGGATATTTATTAATAGATTTTACTTTTGTCAAAGGGACTTGTGTCTTAGCTATGAAAAAAAAAATAACCATGGTGAGGTTGCTTGAATAAAAATGGCCTCCATAGGAGTGGGACTAATAGGAGGTGTGGCCTTGTTGCAGTATCCGTGGCCTTGGGGGAAGTACATCTCAAGGGATAGGGTTTGAGTTTTCAAATGATCAAGCCAGGCCCAGTGTCACTCTCTCTCTACCTAATGTGTGCCTATCCAGATATAGAACTCTCAACTACCTCTCCAGCATCATGTTTATCTATCTCCATGTTGCCATGCTTTCTACCATGAAGATACTCAGGCAAACCTCTAAACAATAAGCCAGTCCCAATTAAAAAAATAATTAGAGTTGCAGTGGTTACCATGTCTCTTCACAGCACTATAAAACATAGTTTAAAACCCTAAAAAGAATTTTTTTTTTTGAATTCAGGAAAATTTAATTAGAAGCCACTTCCTACCATGATACCAGACAGCTTACATTCTGAAAAAGCAGTAGGGAAAAAGATTACTTCAAAGAAAAACAAACAAAAGATGTTCTATTTGCAAATGAAAGAAAAGTATTTCCAGTGCCAGTATTGTCACAGTTAATTATGCCAGGATAGGAGGAGGGAAAACAAATTATGACTCCAACATTTGTAATAATTCCCCCTTAAGATCCAGCACAGGGTTTTTTGAGTCCCTTTTCATCCATTTTCACTAGACATTTCAGTAAGTTCCCCCTCAGTCACCCTAGGGCTGTACGCCAATTTATTCAAGGATTGTTTTGGATTTTGATTAGTTTTTTTCCTGCTTTCCATTCTATTTGTAGTCTTCTTCAGTCTGTGTACATTTTTAATTTCCCAAAGGTACTTTTCTAGGAAGATTAAATGAATATTTCAAGTATACCTTATATATCCTAGACCTAAAGCAAACTATTATCAAGTGGTAAGGGAAAAGAGCTTCAATGGCACAAAAAACCTACTTTAACTAATGTATCCCACTTTTAATTCAGATTTTATATGGCATGTAATTAAAGTTAGTTTTTAAGACATGTACATATGACCAGTTGTTTTCTTCTGAAGAAATGGAATGTTTGGTGACTTTTTACAGGACTGCAGTTAAGCAGTGAGCCTTGCCACTGTGTCTCCATGCTTCCCAGAGGACATTTAGATAGCAGCAGTGGCAACGATAAAGCATTGTTAGCAGGCAGACAACACAGAAATGCTACTGCTAAGAATGCAGTGTGTGACACAATGGGACCTAGGAAAAATATAAACAAGAATAGTGTGCTCCTCTTTGGAATGGAAAAACTGTCTCATAAAGCAATCAAGAAATGAAGACAGGTAACTTACGTACATCTACAAGGCATGGAAGCAGAAATCATGTTGTGTGAACTTTTTACATTATACTTGTTTATCTATTTACATGCATATATGCTTGCATTCACTTGTTGTACACATGTGGAGGTCAAAGGATCCATGCAGTACTCAATTATTTCCTTCTAGAATGTAAAGTAACGGATTAAAATCAAGTTTTTAAGTATGTCAGTAGGTACCTTTATCCTCTGAGTCATCTTACCAATCCAGAAGTCATTTCTTTCTATAGAAAATAAAATACACTCAGGATGATACTTTCTAGTTCCATCCATTTGCCCAAGAATTTCACGAAGTCATTGTTTTTAATAGCTGAGTACTCCAATGTATAAATATACCACATTTTCTGTATCCATGCCTCTGTTGAAGGACATCTGGGTTGTTTCCAGCTTCTGGCTATTATAAATAAGGCTGCTATGAACATAGAAGAGCATGTGTCCTTATGATGGAGGTGTTTGGGTACATGCCCAGGATTGATATAGTTGGGTCCTCGGGTAATACAATCTCCAATTTTCTGAGGAACCACCAGACTGATTTCTAGAGTGGTTGTATCAGCTTGCAATCCCACCAAAAATGGAGGAGTGTTCCTCTTTCTCCACATCCTCGCCAGCATCTGCTGTCACCTCCATTTTTTATTTTAGCTATTCTGACTGGTGTGATGTGGAATCTCAAGGTTGTTTTGATTTGCATCTCCCTGATGACTAAGGATGTTGAACATTTCTTTAGGTGCTTCTCAGCCAATCAATATTCCTCAGATGAGAATTCTTTGTTTAGCTCCCTACCCAGTTTTAATAGGCTTATTTGGTTCTCTGGAGTCTAACTTCTTGAGTTCTTTGTATATATTGGCTAGAAGCCCTCTATTGGATATAGGGCTGATAATAAGTGGATATTAGCCCAAAAGCTTGGAATAGCCAACATACAATTCACAGACCACATGAAGCTCAAGAAGAAGGAAAACCATAATGTGAATGCTTCAGTCCTTCCTAGAAGGGGGAACAAAGTACTCACAGGAGGAAATACTGAGACAAAGTGTGGAACAGAGACTGACAGAAAGGCCATACAGAGACTGCCCACCTAGGGATCAATCCCAACTACAGACACCAAACCCAGGCACTATTGAGAAGCCAAAAAATGCTTGCTGACAGGAATCTGATATAGATGACTCCTGAGAGGCTCTACCAAAGCCTGACAAATACAGATGCTTGCAGCCAATCATTGGTCTGAGTACAGGGTCCCCAATGGGGTCTCCAATGGAGGAGTTAGAAAAAGGACTGAAGGAGCTAAATGGTTTGCAACCCCATAGGAGGAACAACAATATCAACCAACCAGACCCTCCCTCAGAGCTCCCAAGAACTAAACTGCCAACCAAAGAGTACACATAGAGGGACTCATGGCTCCAGCTGCATATGGAGCAGAGGACAGCCTTGTTGGGCATCAAGGGAAGGAGGGACCATTGTTCCTGTGAAGGCTTAATGCCCCAGTGTTAGGACATACCAGTGAGGGGAGGCGGGAGTCTGTGGGTAGGTGGACAGAACACCCTTATAGAAGCAGGGGGAGGAGGGCTGGGATAGGGGGTTCTGGATGGAAATGGGATACCATTTGAAATGTAAATAAGGAAAATATCTGATAAAAAATTAACATCTACATTCTTTTGTCCTTTGACAATTTCATACATGTATATAGTTTCTGTTGGTTATTCTCTTCTTCCCTTCTTTTATCACTCCCTTACCTAGTTAGCTCCAGCATCCCTACCAGTCTCTTTCCTAGATTTTGGTTTTTTTTTTGGTTTTTCAAGACAGGGTTTCTCTGTGTAGCCCTGGCTATCCTAGAACTCACTCTGTAGACCAGACTCTGGCCAGACCCTGACACCAGACCCTGGCCAGACCCTGGCTGGACTTGAACTCAGAAATCTGCCTGCCTCTGCCTCCTAAGTGCTGAGATTAAAGGTGTGTGCCACCACTGCCCAGCCCTATATCACATTTTAATTGAAGTAAATAATAATTAAGATCAACATATACTTAAAAAATAAATATATTAAAAGAAAATATTAACTTTATTTAAAATAACATTACTTTCCCTGATAAGTTCATCTAGTTCAAAATTACCTCTGGAAATTTAGCTCCTGAGAGAGAAATAGTATGTGGTAGAAGTTAGGAACTTGGCATTTTTACAGACTGTTCTGTTGCAGCTCCGAAAAACTTTCTGTTACAGTTATTTCCCAATAAAGTAGTTTACAGACTGACAAACATATTTCCAATAAAGCTCTTCAAAGGAATTACTATTTTACAAGTCAATTTTAAAAACTGATGTCTTGGAACTCAAAACTTTAGTGGATTTCAAGGGTCTGGATAGAGATTACTTTCGAATACTATTTTTTATAACTATAAGATGATTTTTTTTAAGTCTACTGAAGTGATAGAAAAGATTGTCTCTGAGCTAGCAAGAGACTAAGTCTTTAGAATCAACTTTTGTGTCATGTGTGAGGGAACAGTTGCAGTGGGCACATAGAAACACTGAGTGAGAAAGTTCTCAGGGCTAAAATAGTGTACCTTCCTGTTGGCCAGGAGGAAAGAAGATGACACAGGGCCGAGAGAAGGACTAGACTTGGCCATGGGATGCCCAAGCATGAGATAACCTAGAGTTCTTTGTCTCAGAAATACCATACCCTCTTGAAAACAAACCCACTATTCCTCCTGGAAGACTGGTCACACACTGCATAGGACATTAGGAACAAAAGGGAATAAACTAACCATGTCAGTACTGTTGGGAAACGCACTAGATCTTCTTCCAGCTAAACTAGGCAGCCTTTACCTTTTCCTCCAAAAGTAGGAATGTTGCTTCTATAAGTTGAGTAAAATAAAAACAAAAGCCACTAACTTCAAATATATCTCCAATACCATAAGGAACAAGTCAATTTCCCCAGCCTTTGTGCCTTTGTGAACCCCATGTGGAAGTAGATACTTCCCTTTCTGATCCATTTCCTTCTCATTTTCCTGCTTTTGCTAATTGCACCATGCTTTATTTATTTCTTCTCTATATTTCTCCAGTGACAAATTAAAAAATTCTCTAACCAAACAATTAATTATTGTTATAGGCCTACTAACCTCTACCTGTAGAGCTGGAGACTTATGACTACTCGTATGGCCTAATGGTGAGGATCAACTGTGCTCTGAAGATGTGAAGATATTGATGCCACAAGACAGCAGGAACCATTGTGCCTCACCAGCCACCCCTTCCTATTTCCTCACTGTGTAAAATAGATAAAATGGAGGAATTTTGAAAAACTGAGAACTACCCTTTTTCTAGAGTAAGTTGCTTCCTCCCCCAGGCCACCTTCAGTAACTCAGTGTCAGAGACTAGGTCCTTACTGGTCTTTAACTACAATATGTTTCTACTGTCTATGTCATATATTCTTCCTATGCATTCTACCCTTCTGTAAAGTCTATGCTTTACAGAACTATGTAAAGTTTATTCTCATCCCCTTGCAAATAAACCTCTTGTGTGAGGGCTGTTGCAATGTGTGACTTTGTGGCATTCCTTGGCCCCATCTGCCAAGGTACTTTTTGGCTGTGAAACCCTAACACTTTTTTCCACAGACTACTGCTAGGCAAATAAAACTGAATCTATTTTTGCCTATAAAATATGTAAAATATTGGGTAACCCATATGTTCTTCCCCATGGATGATTATTTTCCTCCCATCTCAGCATTTTTTAGTTGTCTGTTATTTTTTGTTGAAGGTTGAGGCCTTTCAAGGTTTTTCCTTCCACATCGGGGTATTGTTGTTCAGGTCCTATTTGGGCAGCCATGGCTGTGAGGCATCATTGTTATATTTCTGGTAGACACAACCTCAGAGCTAGTTTTCTGTTCCTCTGCATACTACAATCTTCCTGCCACCTTTTTTTGCAATTATCCCTGAGCCTTATATAAAGGGGCTGCTTTGTAGATGGATCAGCTGGACTGTACTCCACAACTCTGCATTTCAATCAGTTGTAGTTTTCTACAATGATCTCCATCTGCAAAAGCATTTATGGATGGTGAGTTTACTAAGCAATTGTGCAGATATAACACTCCCTGAAAAGAAGGGGGATATCTACATCAGTCTAATGAATTGTCTCACTAGACCAGCTTTTTGGAAAAGTTATTGGAGGAAAGTTTAGGAATAGAGCTGCTAATATTCAATTGTGTGTTATTATTGTGGATGACAGCATGTGTGCTACAAGTACAGCTCAACTTGCCATTTTTATTACATTTATTGGTGATGAATAAAATTTTACTGAAGAAATGGCCTCTTCAGTGCCATTAGAAGACATAACTGAATCAAAAGAGTAAAAATAATTGTCAAGGTCATTTTCTTTACAATGTATCTGATATAAATAAAAATGATACCCAGGTGATGGAACGTAAAAGAGGACTGCAAAGTTAACTAATTGTGGAATGCATTCCAAAGTTCATATTTAATGAAGTACACAGTTCATCAAGAAATTTCAAACACAAAAATAGATAATGTCATGAATATTGTTTCCAATACTATGAATTTTGTAATGGTCTGTCTCAGTCAGGGTTCTCTTCAATCCCAAATGGAGAGCTGTGCAAATATATGTACAAGTAATATTATATGAACTGAGCAGTGTTTATTTATATACTTGGGAATATACACACACATGCAGACATACAGACACATACATATGTAACAACATTTAAGGAAATAGAGGTCTTGAATTTGAAAGAGAGAAAGGAGAAAAGGAGGGTCCATAGGAGGGGTTGGAGGGATGAAAGGAAAGGAGGAAATTCTATAGTTAACTAGTTTTTACCATAGAAACTGACTTGAACCATTTAAAAAAATAATTTTGTAACATTACATAGATTGAGCAAGTTGCATTTAGATATTTAGGAATACACATAGATATGTATATAATAACATGTAATGAAACTTACCATGAATTTAAAAGAGACCAAGGAAGAATTATATGTAGGAGAGAAGGGAAGGAGGGCAATGATATTATTATATTATAATCTCAATTTTCTTTAAAAAATTAATATCATTAAAAGAAAAATATAGATATGCAAAAAAGACTATGCATAACCAATTTAAACCTGATGTTGCTTTTATGTCTTTTGAATGTCTTTTTAATTACAGAAGGAGATATATTTTAAAGCAAAATTTGTGATGACATTTCTTCCTATGGGCTTGCTTACATACAGATTGCTTTGTCACATGTGCTCTACACACACACACTCACACACAGTAAAAATGAGACATTTGTGGATTTTTCTTAGGTTTCTTATTTTCAGAGATCAACTTATCCAAATCCTTGTTGAGCTGGAGCTATTAGTCACCCACATCTTCATCTTCTTATCTGTGACCTTTCTTGGGGTACTAACAGTGTTTATTTGTAAATATATTTTTGAATTACAAAAAATTGGTTTTGACCTGAAATTTTTTATCTACTCAGTAGCCTCCCTTGCCCTGTCTCTCTCTGGTCTTCCTGGATCCTTCTCTGCTGTTATGCCACCCCACATACTTATTTTCTACATGAGTGAAAACATAATACTTGTGTTTTCTGCCTCTGTTTAGAGCCCTGCCCTACATCAGACAATCCTACTCCTACTTTCTAGATACTTATATTTTGGGGATGGCTTGCACACTCATATGTGCGTGCTTGCACATGTACATACGTGTGAGTATGCTTGTGTGTGTGTGTGTGTGTGTGTGTGTTAGTTTAATTTTTGAAATCTTTATGAACGATAGATATTAATCTCCTGGTGATAAAAATTCTCTCCCATTCTGTAGTTTATTTCTTCATTAGGCTGTGTTTCCTTGTTTTAGCAATCAGGCATTGGCACTAGCATGCCCTCAGGGACCTACCAGTCACTGTAAGGTGGTGAGTGCATCAGGTATACTGGATAAAAGGTCCTGATCACCCTGGTACTCTCTCTCTCTCTCTCTCTCTCTCTCTCTCTCTCTCTCTC